>FAPJ01029064.1:0-13991 GCA_001485985.1 Heliconius ethilla aerotome | reverse complement strand
TAAGGCACAGCCCGCGCCAGGCATTATAGATGACATCATACTCGCGCCAAAATGACTGTTGCTGAATAACGCACGTGCTATCGTTTTATAATTGATGTAGCTAATGCTTTATTATAGAAGTACGACATCATTAGTACTATATTATCTTTATGTTTCAGAGAGAGAATAGTCTAGTTATAAGATTATATTATATTTATAATTTATTGAAATTAATAACTTATTTGAAAAAAAAACAAAATATAACAAGCACACTTGTGGGTTTACAAAACAACACGTATAAATAATTTATTCTCCATGAGAGGGAATGCCCTCTCATGGAGAATAAATTATTTATACGGCACACGACAAAATTCGGCGTTAAGTTTCGCCCCTCAATACACAACGATACGAAAGTTGGGTAGCTAAACGAAAATATAAACTTACTTAATAAATTATTACTTTATTATTTTATGCTATTCGAAGAGCGCTGTAAGCATTGTATCACTAGTATCAAAATGTTCCGTTTCCCACTTTCCTAGGCTCAATATCCCAATATTAAAGAGCAAAACTTAACGCCACGTCTTGTCGTACCAAAATACAAAACAAAATGATTACCATTGACAATCGAACCCACAACCGCAGTCAAACAGCTAGTAGTACTGAGCTATAGCCTCTTCGAAACAACGGTAGATAGGAGTATATAGGAGATATTTATAAACAAACAGATTCACAACAGTCAACAGTGACGTCGTCATAGTGGACGGTAATAGCTCGATGTAAAATGTAACATCGCGCGGGGGCCCCGGCCAACGATCTTGACGGCATGGATTAAGTAACGCAGATGTGACACGTTATTAAAGTGATATGTGAATAAGCGAAGTATTAAGTGGATTTTTTATTATCTAGAGGATACAGTAAGGTAGAGTTGTGACACTCTGTTTTTCACTTCTTGCCTAAATTGTGTATTAAGTGGCAGGATTCAACACTGCGCTTCATAGTAAGAATGAAAATAAAAATCATAATAATGCTTAAAATTTACAATTATCTAGTTTTTTTGTTCATAAAAGAACAAACCGTAAATGAGAATGCTTAGAAGATTTTGAGTTACTCTCAAACTATACATTTATTACCAAACAGACTACAAAAAAAATTGTATGGCGCTAGTAGTATGATGTCACTTTTCTACTAATATTTACATTGAATATAATACCTTTTATAAATTTTATCTTTTTGTTTAATTTTTTTTATTCAATTAATTAGATTAATATTTCATCACAACAAACCAATAAGTAACCAACAAACAAGTGTCGCGAGTCACCTAACGACTAATAATTACGATTTCCCGCACGATCACAGAACAAATGAGGCAACTAATAAATTGTTTACTTAAGTAGTATTGAATACACATAAACTAGTGGTAAAATGTCCACAGCGTGTGTATTGTGTACACTTTGATGTATTGATACGATTACGTGGTATACGTTTTTTGTCTGTTGTCGAGACAAAGCGCGGTGTTGAGATTCGCCACTCAACAAGCAATGCTTGGAGGTATTGGCGGAGAGTGGAGAACAGGACACTAGGTTCCCTATGCATGCCTCGCTGAAAACAAAAAATAAGAACAAATGTATTTTCTATGTTCGACGACATAAGAAAGTATCACATCTACACATATGCATAGCCAATGACCCAACAAATACGTCACGAGGACGGTTAATGAAGATTTTTTTCTACTACGCGTAGGATAGGTGGCCTTCACTGGCAGACGAATTTAGACAGTACAAATAATTCAAACGTTCACTTGTAATGAGGCGCGCGAGGGGATACCTATGGGTACACCAAACCCCCCCTAAGCTAAGCCACGTGTTAGCGTAGCCATTACAGCGTGAATTATATACAAGCCGATATAAATAAAAGTTTTGTACGGTTCGTGTTTACTGCTAATATGTCATTCCTCGAGCGGGGATCGAACCCACAAACAATCAGTTTACAGGCACACTTTGTGCCCCTGCGCCACGACTGGCCCCGTTAGTAAGTAGTAGTAGTTGACAATACTGACATTTTTATGTAACTTGACTACCACGTCACTTAATTTATAACATTTCTAACTTATTGAACTAACAAACGTCAAACAAAGCTTCATCTTTCACCTAAAACAAAACAGACCATAAAATTTGAGCTTACAATGGATAGGTGTCAAAACTTGATAGCCTGGCTAAGTTTAGACCACAACCACACCGGGAGCCGGGAGCCGGGAGCCGGGAGCCGGGAGCCCGGGGGAACCGAGGGTAGACGGGGGCTACGAGAAACGAAAATTACAATCTTCAACTGTCACAACATTTAATTAGATATGGATTGACAAGAATATTCTGTGTCTGTACTAATATTATAAAGCTGAAGAGCTTATTTCGTTGAACACGCGAATCTCAGGAACTATTATTATAATAATTAAAAAATATTTCTTGTATAGAATAGTCTTATTATCTCTCGCCCTTAGAATGAGTATTATACAACGAATAGTTAGTTAATTTGACTACAGGAGTTAATCGAACTAGTTCAAAAAAATAATCAGCTTCACGCTGTATCCTACACACAGCAGGGTAGGCAGAGGCACTAGGTTTCCAGGTTCAGGGAGGGTTCCCTCTGCCTATCATGCCATGTACGGGATACAGTTTTGAATATCTCTGTTATATAAATATTTATTGTCCATAGTTAGCTAGTTGTCCGTTGTAGAAATTTAAAAGAAAATTTTCCACAAAGAAAATTCCAATTTACAATCAATTGAAACTAAAAATAAAAAAAAAACATGTATTTAAATATGTTTATTTTTAGATAATAAAGTTCGTCGACCAGAATCAATTTAAATAGCCTTCGATCTGTTTTTGCGGGAGTCGTCATCGGTGACGGTCATCGTCTTATACTGTTTTTCAAGGGGCACCATGTTTGTAGAATTTTTGAAATAATTTGTCATCTTGGTAATTTTCTTCTGTAAATAAAGGAAATTATGTAATTTTTTTAACGAAAGCTGAAAATAATGCTGAAAAATTCTGCAATCTGTGGATATATGTCGTATAATTAGATAATTATAATTTTTAACTATACTTACTATTAAATGCAATTTCGCACTGTACTACTTATTTGTATTTCAAAAGAAAACTTACCTCACGCAATCAATAATATCGACAGTCAGACTGTATTCTGAATCTAACAGGCTAGGCAGTGGGTACCTAGTGTTAAGACATTTCAATACCTAATTTCCAAGATATTGGGAATTAAAATAATTCAACATAATTATTATCTTCAGTGGGAATCGAACCCACATTTATCGCGTTTATACTAAGAGGCTAACTCTGTGTGCCATGATGACATCTAAGCATAATGTACGACAAAGTTATGTGAAAATTAATACGTAGTACGGTGTTAATGGAACGAACTTGTAAAAAAATTCTTAGGGCCCCATGACGCATGCGCTGTCGGTCCGCCGTATACTTGTAGCTATATCTAATTATTATTTGGGAATATTTATGAGCATATTTGATGTTCTATTGATATAATCGTTGACTCCGGTTGTTTAGTTAGCTAGTTGTGGGTTCAATCCTAGAAAAGTTATTTAATGTATGCAGATATGAAGATTTACATGTAAGATAATTTTTCAGTCCATATCCCGCATATGACTGAATAGGCAAAGGGAACCACCTGTTACGATACTCCATTCTAAATGCATGGCCAAATTTTCGAGACATTGCGTGTTCAGTGACGGAACTCAATACCGCGATTCGTCTTGTGGGGATCGAAGCCACAAATATTGTAGAACCACGACGGCTCCATATAAAAAATAGCAAAAATTCATACTAATAAAATATATTTCTTGGATATTTGACCGATATGGAAATGAGAATCATTTCGTGGAAATATTGTGTTTATCAATTTAATGGTACAAGGTCGGCGCTACAATGGAGTTTCCGCATTTACGTTTGATAAAGGGATGATTCAAAAGCTATTAAATTGTTATATTAATTATTGTTCCTTTATTGGCCATACATCCATTTTCTAATATCGAATTATTATAATAATGTTACAATACATAATTTGCTACCTGATCAGCTAGAACAAAGCTCTCATTTACGCTTAGCTGAGCTTCCCCGTACGTGCACCATTACGCGTGACAAGAGCTGAGTGACGAGGTGGAGGTCCACAATAAATGAGTGCTCGTTCTGATTTAACACGCCAATGACTACTTTGAATCGAGCTGGTCACATTGTCAGGTTGAATGATATTATGTAGGACTATGTAGTATTTACGTATGTTTGACCCTGCAATATGCGTCACACCGCAATGTTTTTTATTTTCACGCTGTGTCTCTAGTGTCACTATTGATCAGACGGTCCGTTTTGAATGGGGCCGCCCCCCTTTTCACTTGTGAGCCCCAATGTTCCCAAAGACGGTACCGGGACGTAAAAACGTCCCGTTTCTCGAAATAGCAAGAAAATTGGGTCGCATCATATTTTGCCTATGCGTATGGTCAATAAAATAACCAAATAGTATAATCCACTAAAAATTGCTAATTAACAAAAAAATCGATATCCAATTTTAAGCCAAAAAGAATGATTACGTTATGTATACAGTGCCAGTCCCTCTTGAGCCCCTGCGTTACGGCTTGCCCCAAAAAAAATTTTTATAAAATATTAATATAAAAGATACCATTAAGAAAATATCCGCATCACATAAAGGATGATTATAAGAAAACTTTCTAATATTCACTGATCGCAGTCGCTTAAATCTCACTTAAATTTATCCAATATATTGGGAACATAAATCATTTTTCGGGAGGGTTCCTAAAAGTTTATACGTTATGAAAAGCACTGTGTCCCCGAAACTTGCCGGCCATTAGAGCCAATTGTGTAACGTATAACGATATATAAATACGTGACTTGTGTTAAAAGGGGTACACTTTTTAGATTTTCTTTTGGTCGATATAGAATCCTTTTTTTAATATTTGAATTTGTAATAGTAATGTAAGCGTTGCCATTGATTATTTAGTAAATTCGTTATAATATTCACTTGTTTACTTGATACCATTCGCGTTTACTGTCCAAAGAACTCCTCGATCCGAGGACTTACGTCCACTTTTTTAAAAAAATCTTTGTGTTCCTCCCTCGAAACGTTTACTACTATTGTCAAACTTTAAGTTAAATAACCATACTAACAACATAAATTGTAGTATAAAGTATGTATAAGCGTTATTAATGTATAGTTTCATCTAAATCTGTTTAGTACTTTTGGCGTGAAAGTGAAACAAACATCCATCACTATAAACTTTAACATTTATAATATTAATGCGACAGGACTTTCGTAAAACTATTATGTTGGACTATTGTTTTTCAAGATTTCCTTGAAATGTCATAAAATCAAAGCGATGTTTTCATGTTTCGTATAAAACACCCAAGTGACAGGTGTAAGTAAGAGTAGCTGTTATATTAGCGCTATATCTTTTCACGCCGACTTTAACTAATTTCCTTAGTATTTATAAAACTGAACTCGTAATGGACGGACCAAATGTAGACGCAGCTGTCGGAGACAATTTACCGGCGAACGACGAAAATACTGTTGAAGTTAAGTAATAGTAGAGGAAGTTTTTCTTAGCTTGATATACTGTATTCCGTACCTACATTGCAAGATAGGCAGAGGGAAATTATTTATACGAGTATTTAAACCACTGTGCCTATGGTGAGAGTCGCCTCAGGCACTTCGAATGTTTCTTACCTAGTCACTTTAGGCCATGCGGTCGATGCTGCAGTTTAAAGCTAGTAGTAATAAAAAAGAAATATGCATAGTTTATTCTATATTTATTTGTATATCACGTGATACCGACACTATCGTATGTATGTCTATTTATACTTACCTACAAAATTGTGACGTCAGATGTTTAGCAATAAACACTGGCCCTAGACGAGACAACCGAAAAATATGTTTACGCAACCATTGGAAATTTAGGTAAGCTTTAAATAGCGTGGCGTTAGAAGTGTTTGACATTTTTTCTTTTTGTTTTTGATGTTACGAGAAAAGTAGGGAACGAATATTTTAATATTAGGTTCCTACGTTCCCTTTACTACTTTGCTAGGTGCGGGATACTGCGTGAAGATAAAAAAATTTGCTTTAAGAAATCACCGACAAGATGTTAGTATGGAATTTAAAATAGAATGTCAATTTGTTTATAATAAAAAAAAACAACACGGTGATTTCAAAGACGTTACAAGGACTTTAAAAGAAATAAAATCCTTCTTCAGTGAAACTCTTCAAGAACTTCCAAGAAAAGTCGTAATCAAATTTGTGGTATGCAACGTAAATTGATGGCGGATGCGTTTGAAATTGTCACAAATGGGCTTAATAAAACGGTAATGACATTAGCATTTTATTGGGACACCGTATAATAAAGTGATAAAAAGTTTAAAATATAATCTTACTCGTGTTTTCGGTAACTTTGACATAAGCTTCCAAAGCTCGAGTTTCACTAAAACAGACGTTTTACGTTTGCATACAGCTAAAACCTTTACTACGCGCGCAGAATCTTTAATAAGCAACAAAATTTACTAAAACCACGGTTCTCTATGAAAAAAATAGCGTGGAAGCAATCGTTCTAAGTGCACTTGGTTTTCCCGCGCGCCGCCATATTCCAATATGGCGTCACGTCAAAAGTTCATCGACCTACACTAACGAAGTTTTCATTCATGAAATCCTTTTTTAATTATTGTTTTTTTTAATGACATTCTACGTTTGGATATTAAAATTATACTAATTGTAGAGCTTAGTGTGTATAAATCATTTATGATTTAATTGCTTTTTTATTTTAAGATTTGAATTCCCTCGTCTGGTTAAATAAAATGATGTTGCGTTCCGGATTCTACTACCGGCTTATAACTCTGTCAATGGAATGAAAGTTACTACAACTGAAAGAACAGAATAATATAACTACGTTTTTTGCTTCCGTTGCTAAATGTGGCAGATGAAAAATATTTGAAACAGAAAAGCTTACAATAATACATTTATATAGTAATTCTTTTAATGATGGTTGGAAATATTGTAATGTATATTGCATTTCGATATTTTTTAAAATATAGCTTCACGCAGTATCCTGCATATAGGAGGATTGGCAGAGCATTGCGTGCAAAAGTGAAAAGTACAAATCCGCAACGTGTTTTACGTTATAATATACTAAACATACAAATATATCGGCCTATATGTAAGGTACATTGTACAGCGTAAAACTAAAAAATTAATTTTAACATCTTTATTTATCCATTCATTAGATAGCTAATAGTGTAAGCTCTAACAGCATTACCAGTAAGGCAATTACTAACTTTATCTAACATTTACTAAGGCATACAATCATTATCTAGATTGTAGACTTTCTACTAAATTTTAGGTCAGCAAGAGCTTAGCGTCAATAAGAATCATTTCCTTCTATAAATAACAAGAAAATTGAATATTTAAATTCAATTTTATACAAAGGGTCTCGAGCTTTATAAATTCTCAAATTAAGTCAACGACATTGACTTTAAATGGATTTTACACGTGGACTTTTTATTCACAGGTTCGTAGTTCGTACCTACGTGTTTTATAGTATCATTTTCTTTCGAAGCAAATAGCTTATAGAGTAGGGTTATCTGTTTAAAACGGCCATATATTTTAATAAAATTTATGACATTGATGATTTCAAGCTGTATCCCGCATATAGCAGGATAGGCAGAGGGATCCTAAATTAAAGTCGCTGCGTATCCCACTCACCGTCTTATTTTAGAGACATTGTACGTTGAGACGCGGAATTCAAAGCCGCGCTTTACATTGTTACCAGAATGCGAGGAAATGAAAATAATTAATTTCCTCGAGTGGAAATCGAACGCAAAATCGTCGTCAAAAAATACTAAATAAACAAGTATCATAGATAAATAATAAAGCAGTATCATACCTCTAAATATGTATAATATTACTTGTATTATAGAATATAACAACATAAAATAATGTAATAGGCGAAAGCACCTGTAGGTATGTGTGTTATTTCCGACCCCTAATCGCGATCGTTCACCCTGGCTTGCGCTTGCGCAGGTAGCGAGTTCGGGGCCGGGGCGGGGGAGGAGTCAGCGATGGAATGCCGGTCGGTACACGCTGGAATGCAACTAACGGCTTACCTAAGTTGGAATTTTAGTTTGCAGTTTACTTGTTTGTTATATGGTATTCTATTGTTATTTTGAATAGCTTTGTGATAGTATATTGTTATCAATTTTAGTAGGAAATGGAGTATATTTTGTAAAATTGAGGATAAGTTTTATGTTTTTGACTATATTTATGTATAAGTGAACCTCAAATAAGTTATAAATCTATATAAGTTATAAATGCAGATCAAAGGGAAGTACCTACAACTTAGAAAATTGTCAAACAATTGACGTGCACACGCATACACACATTTTATATGAATTTAATTACAATTAATATAAGTAAAGTATCACATACATGTGTTCGGTTTTTTTCTTTTCAACTACGGTACCTAAAAATACTTAATAGTATATTTCCCGAAATAGAGGGAGTAATAAATATATATAATAAATAGAGCAATAGAGAGAGACTCCCATAAAAATTCACATAAAAGACCTAAAAAAATCTCTTTCATGAACATATAGTAAAATATAATTAGTATTTTAATCCCAGACCATTGTAATTGATCCTCTCGCGATTATACTATAATAAGTATAAATAAAGTATAGAGTGTCGGAAACCCAACACTAGGTTGCGTCACGCGGCGCGCGGCGTGTTTGAACCTAATGGCGACACCGACACCGTTTCCTCTCAGGCCTTGCCTATTCAACTGACTTAAGTATTTCATATTTATAAATATATTATGTTATACTTATGTTTTCTTAATATTATGATTTTGCTAATATTTATGAATTTGAAAATATGACTGTGGACCATGACGCAATAGGACAACGATTGTAAAAGTTAATGATTGTTCAATTCTTATTTCAGGATTTGATAACTAGATTACTAGATTTAGAAATCTACATTTAATTTACAATTTAATGTCTTAAAAATTCTGAAAATAATATATAATTACGTCACGTTCAATTTAAATTTCAGAAGATATCTTCAACATATATCGAGAAAAGAAACTTTTTTTTAAGTAATAATCCAAGTATGGCAGGATATACAGATATCATTGTTTCGTTTTTAATTTCGAAACGATGGCTCATAATACTTCGAACCTACAGGTCATAGTCCGACTAATACGACTAAACGTCGGACAGGTGTTTAGTCATCTGCCACTGCAGTCATTATTTATTGATTACTTATTACTTTTCAGTCAATAACTGAACAAGTGATAACTGGAATGTGAGTTCGATTCCTTCTCAGGGGAATAAATTAATTCCATTTCCTCGCTGTGATATAGTTATGTCTAGTGACAAAGCGCGTCGTCGAGTACTATTACGCAATGTCTTGAGAGGCGGGAGCGGAATGTCTTAAAACTCGGTTCCATGTGCGTACTTTGCTATGTGTAAAACATATAGTTTTCAAAATATTTGAATATAATGTGACCCTACTCCAACTCTAACGCCAGTCGTGGCCGTGGGAACATTGAGGAAGTACCGAAATGTTCCATGTAAAAATGCCTTTCTAACGGTTACATTTCAGTTTTTTGTGTAAATCGTTTAATTTCGACACTCTTTGTCGAGCTCGTGGCCGTCTGTTTACTTTAATTTGGTGATTGCTTCTAAATGTACCGGTTCTGTAGCTTTAGAGATTTATTTCGTTTCCTTTTTTTTTGTTCAACAATTCGGCGGAAAGTGGAGAATGGCAGTGACCTAATGGGGAATGAAGTGTCATAGCACTAGGTTCCCAGATTCTCTTGGCTTACCTGCCTGCTATGTGCGAGATACAGTGTGAAGCTAGGCTAGGAACAGTGTGCTTTATTTCACCTGAGTGGGCAAAATTAAATTTATTTTAATACACAATACTCATTCCACTTAATAAGAATAGCCTCCATAATTTGTCTTCATAATACTATTTAACCCGCAATTTACGCTATACTTTTATCAAACGATCTACTACCCCACAATCAGAAGATCCCATAATACTTATAAATTACCTATATAAAAAGTACCAAGCATTTTCCTCCCTTATAGTGTTAATTCCTGTATAGTTTCCCTTCAACCCTACAAGCTTTGTCGAGGGTTGTACCTGTAGAGTAAAAAGTTTATTTGATTCGTAAACTACGAATCGAGAGTAGATTTGCAGTTGCAGATATATTTTCATAGGCTTTGTTTTTTGTTTTTTTGCTTCATACTGTATCTGCATACAGCAGAGCATGGTAGGTAGGAACCTGGGAACCTAGTGTTACTCCGTTCCCATTTAGGTAGTGAAGTGTTAGTTCGTTATCATTTGTAAGTAATATTGTATTTTATGTATCTTTTTGTGTTTAAATTAATTTAGATGTTATAAACTAATTATGGGATCACGTTTGAGATGTGTTTTGTTTAACTTAGTTGTAGATTCTAATCAAAGAATTAAAAAAGCTTATTATTTTATAAGTAAGATAATAACCTAAAAAGGAGTTTAATCATATCTAAACAACATTACACTTAAAGAACTATAACACGAATAGATTCTGTATTTCCACCCTCGATTACTATAATAGGGGAGGCGGTAAATAGTTTGACGGAAGTACAAGGTAACGTGAGGGTTAAATAGCGTTAAGAACGCAATAAAATAATATACACTTATGTTTTATACTTTGCACATTGTTGTGCTGTTGTGAGTTCGAATTCGTTATGAGGGGAATGGATACTTTAGAATTTAAATCGACTTCTAAGAAGGAGGGAATTCTATGTTTGAAATAGCATATGGTACTTTGTTGCTAGCTAGCAAAAATAACATTAATACATAACTACTGAAAACCGAACTAAAGGTAATTAAACTAATTTAAAAAAATGGTACAGTAGTCTGTCATAAATAACGAATTTAAAGTAGCAAGTAGTAATTTAAAGTAGTAAGTAGTTTATTTCATTCTTTACTTTTAGTATCAAATTTATATATTCTTTTTTTTTAGTTTTTATTTAAGTTTTGCAGTTAAATTGTTTTATAAATTATTTAGTGTTTTACGAACTGGCCAGAAAACGTGGACTACATTGATATCTGCATAGGCACTTACAGATATTGCTTTGGACTTAATAGTTATATTAGACTAAAAAATACCTTATTTAAATTGGTATTCAAAACCATTTACCTTTGACAGTCACGCCGCAATTTCAAGAGGTATCGAATCGACTACAAATAAGATACTAGGAATCTAATTAAGCCGCTATCTCTCTTCCACTTATCAACACCATCGAAGTTAATAGATGGTTAGATAGCCGCTAGTACGTACTTGAAGTTTAGTAATAAGTTCCCACGATACGATTAATTTCAAAATCGGTCAAGTGCGAGTTGGGCTTGCAAACAAAAAGTACAAGTTTTTATAAAAACATTAATATTTATAATTTGAAAAAGAAAGTACATTATCACTTTTTTTCAGTGATTAATATTTTGAGTTGTTTTTTCTAGTGTACGTTTATAAAGATTGTGACGATAATAATTATATTCAGATTAAGTAGGGTACTATATGAAAAAAAAGTTAAGCAAAAAAAATAAACCGATAAAAATCGAACCCAAAATCATAGTATAGGTATACTGTTACAATTCCTAAATGACAAAGGCGTCACGGTGAAGGAGTTCAGAATTTAATTTACAACAAAGTAAATACTAAATAATTGCCTATTATAATTTTAAATAAATATTATTTAACACTTTTGTTGTCGTCACGCATCTCGGCGAGTACTAAAGAAAAATATTTCTTATTTTTATCGTAAAAAGTAAAACAAAAATTAGTATCGATTTGCATGAATGGAGGCATGACCTTATCGTGTGTATACGTTTTTGTCTTTTATGTAAATAAGTTATGGCTGTAGGAGCGTAAAGTCGGGTAAAAAATGTATAGTAGAGGATGGAAGTTATGTTCATATATTTTTGAGTTTTACTTACTTACAGGTTTTTCTTATGCTATACGAGAAGTCTTTGCAATGATATACAACCCAATGCTATGTAATAATAGTGCATAATATTTTTCTTTATTTTTGTAGTTCACCGCTATATTCTGCATTTAATCAGAGGACGCCTGGAGCTTCGTCTGTTTCGAACATTTCTTTGATTCAAGATATTGCGTGTTGAGTGGCGAAAGTATTATATTTCATTATTCCCTGAGTGGGAATCGAATCCACATAGGTAACTCAGCGCCACGACAGCCTCTAAATAAACATTGTCGAAAATTATGGTATTCACTAGATATTTCTAGATTTCCGTTTTTGCATAAATTTCTCTGCCAATACACGTAATAGTGTAAAAAACAAAAAGAAAAAATAAGTTCGTTACAGAGAAGCCTTACAACGCATTGACCTTCCAAGGGTTGAAGTTCATTGTTAGGAACAATAACCTCGTGTGTCATCTACACTACACGCTATAGAATTATAGTAGCCAATCAATATATCACGTTTTATAATACACTTAAACATACTTATATGTCAGGAAAACATATGTGAGGGACGCAGGGGTTGTGGGTTTGATTCCCACTCGTGGAAATGAGCTCTTGCAATGAGAATGGAATTTCTTTGCTTAGCTAACGAGATAAAGCGTGACGTTGATTACCGTAACGTAATTCATCTAGCTACATCGCGAAAAATAAGCCAAAAGTGCGGTCTGGAGTGTCTTAACACTATATTGCCTTAACATACTTTATTGGGATACGGGTTGTATACTTTTATTAGTACCTAAGTTCTGTCACTGAGCAAGAAATTATTCTGAAATGGAGACTAGGGTGTCTTCATTGTAAAGTTGCATCTGCCTATCTTGCTACGTTTAAAAAAAATATTGTGAAAAAAAATATTAGGTACAAATTTTTTACTCAATGTAATGATAATAGAAACTACCTATTCGCATATAATTTTCTTTTTTTCTAGAGAAAAACAGTTTAAAGTTTGAATAATGATTCCACGTTCAAATACTTTATACATCAATTCTGTAACAAAATGTCAGTCTTATTTATAACAATATTATTTTTTTTGTAATTATTTCCATCTCACTCTCTCACAACATCCTAATGTCTTGAAAATTGAATGTGAAAATTAAGTATAAAAATCCTAAAGCTAAAAAAATTAAGATACCGTTTCTTATATAAATACGAGTAAAACTTCCACTGAACTGCGATGGATCTATTTACCTAATTGTATCTTTTCAGTGTGGGAAACTAATTAGAGAGATCAATGAGGTTAGGTCTGTCTAAAGCCTGGCTTCAGTCCACATTCGTTTCAGCCTCCAAATAAATCTAGATAAATTACTAATTAGAGATATACATTGTACCGTGTGAATACAATACAATTGTATTTGCTCTTCCAACTAATAATGCTTTAAGTGTATTGAAATTATATGTGTACTGAGATATTAATTACTAAATCCGTCATGATACAGTACACTAGCACTACACGACGGTAGTGGGTTGGATTCCCACTTGGGGAATTAAGGCACTCCGTCCCACTCTTTCCACCTGATTCGCGAGGCATGCGTGTTGAGTGAGTGGGGAAATTAAAATAATTTAACTAAAATCATTCCCCCTTGTGAAGATCAAACCCATGACGCTACGACGGCCTCATACATGGCGCTCCCTACTGCTACTATATTATTACTCAATCCTCTGCAATCGAAATCAGGATAAAGCCCAATAGATAAGATTAATTTCGATATTATGGCAAAATTGTTAATTTTCTGTCAATAATGAAGTTTCACGTATTATTATTTTTTTTATTTTATGATATAACAAATTCCAATTTTAAAAAGCTGCGTCGCTCAATTATGAAATATCGCGGGTTCGGTGGGACAATAACGCCTAATAAGCTAAGCGAAAATGAGAAACGAGCGTAGCGACTAACGTTCACTAC
>FAPJ01029000.1:0-12379 GCA_001485985.1 Heliconius ethilla aerotome | reverse complement strand
AAGACACTCCATTCTCCATTTTCTACTACAACGAGGACATGAAAATAAATATAATCATTCTCCGAGTTAGGATCGAACGAAAAAAAGTACTAAAAAATTAAATATACATCCTTACTCCATACAAATTTTATTATTCTAAAATGTCAAAAATTTCAATCATATTTTTTTATTCTAAAATGTCAAAAATTGAATGGAAATGTCGAGGCGAGGTCTACATCCCTTTGACACTTATTCTAAGCATTAAGTAAGCTCTTAACAAGAGCTCAGTGGTCTGTTAAATTGTGATAGAACATTTATTAGCGGTCTAGAAACAACTGTGTAAAGTGTAATTGCTTTGGGAGAATTGGTTTGTAAATTTTAATAAGTTGGAATATATTTTTTGGTGTTTATATTATTTATATACGTAGAGATATATATGGTTTTAAAAGCAAGAAATTGCGTACTATTCTATGTACAAAATACAGCTTAAAACAAAAAAAAATGCCTTAATGAGAACGGAGTGTCTTAGCACTAGATTTCCAGGTTACGTCTGCGTACTTTACTTTACTTTCATAATGTAATAATCGGAAAAATTGAAAGTAATCAATCAATAGTTTAGAGTTTCTTCAATCTTATACACACACAATGTGCTGTACAATTTTATACAACTTAAGACATTTCTTCAAGATTTATTCTCAAAGTCGTTGCATTTCCAACGTTTTATATTACAAAAATAAACGGTAGAACGAATACAGTCCGTTTGATACTGAATTCCTTTTCGTGTCATACTTTTTGCTGTAACACATGTACGTTCGATATTCGTTACACATTTTGATGTTTTAGTATTTTTTACTGTTTTTTTTTTTTTGGAAAATTTGCTCTATTTAGAAAAAAAAAGAAGAAATATAAAATAGTTGTACCCTGTATTCCGTATATAGGAGGGTGGAGAGATGGAACCTAGTTTTAAGTTCTCTCCGTTTTCCACTTTTCACCCTATTGTTGAGATGTTGCCGGAAGGTGATGAAATAAATTATAGAGTAATGTTATTATATCAATATCTATACCTACCTATCTTGAAGTGAATTACAGTGGAATTTTCAATAAGTAAAAATATATGAATATATATAGATACTATACTATTTGTCACACAATTTGTGAAGAATGCAAAATAAATTGCAACGGAGGTTTGCCAGCTTGCTGCGACCTAACCCCTAATTGATCGTTTATTTTTGTAAAGAACTCAACAATTTGTAGCAAAATAATGTAATATTTTATAGTATTGAATATTGGATATTTTTTCATTTACAACTGCTAAATAAATTATAAAAATCATATATATTTACATTTTTTATAACTTCACGCTGCATCTCTCAAATAGCAGGTTAGGCAGAGGTAACTTAATGTTATGACACTCGATTTTCCATTTTCCGGTAAATTTTCTAGACATTGCTATTGACTTCAATAGCAAGTATAAAAATGTCTCGCTTTGTTATGGTACCAAAGCGAGGAAATAAAAATTATTAATACTTCCGAGTGGTATCCCGCCGGTTCACTACATCCTGGATTATAAAAAAGATCGGAAAAATTGTATGGGGAAACTTATCATATTTTATTAAAATTTCATTCCTATACTAACAATCCAAACGTCAGTTCTAGAAAACGATCAAACGGCCGCTCGTCGTCGTAAAATCGTTCGGCGGCAACTTATTGGAGCGACTTTATTGCTCGTCGTGTCACGCCTGATCCCTCATAAAAATATGTACAACATCGATATTGTAAAAAATATGAGAATCTTAAGTGACCGAATGCTGGGACAAGGGACTTTTTTTAGTTTTCCATACAATTTCTGTGGAAATAGAGTAGGATATTGATTGGAACGGTGTGTGAATGTAAAGCGTGTTTGGTATTCATTGACCTGACCTTTTTAGGCTCACGTTTATTGTTTTAAAACGTAACTGGAATAAACCTTTAATTAACAAAATATTAGAGAAGTATCGTATATAATGTTTGATTTATATATTTTCTTGCTGTTACTGATACTGTAAAAAAATATTCTTTAAATCCATTCTCGTTCTGGTAACGAGAGAAATCGCAGCGTTGAGTTCCGCCATTCAACATGCAACGCCTCTAGAATTCCGCAGAAAGTGGGTAACGAAAGTGTTGTAATGAAAACGGTATGTCTTAACACTAGGTTCCCAGATTATCTCAATTATAAAAATATTGCAATTATACAATATTTCTCAATAAGTTATTTAAATAACGGTTTTTCTAATACAATTTTAATAACATTGGCAAACAGCTGACAGGACATACAACTGAAAGAATACAAATACAAGACTGCGAAACGAATTTCGTAAATAATTCTAGCCGTTTAGACTAGTTCATAGCCTAAAGTAGTGAAATCATACGGAAAGTTGTTTTAGGAGATACCGCCAGTAAAAATAACTTCTACTAGCAAGAATACCAATGTAATGTGCCTTGAAATCCAAGTAGTTCAATGAATATATTTTAGTCTCATTGTGCGTGGGCAAATTTTGTAGAAAGTTACGACCCAAATTTCTTTATTATAAATTCAGAAGAAACTAATAAGTGTGTGTGGTTTTAATTTATTCCACTTTTTTTAAGCACACATGTTTTATAAATTATTTATTATGTTATGAATGCTATATTTCGCATTTAGTAGAATTAGTAGAGAGAATGTAGTATTAAGATACTTCATTCTTTTCTTTTCACTCAATCGAAATATTGTGAGTTTTATTTTAGCTTCTTGGACTTTTTAGTGTCCAGCACGTAGTAGGTACATGGTAGGCACAACCCTAAGAACCTAGTGCTAAGAGACTGATGTTTTTCATTTTGCGCCGAGTTATGGAGGCGTTGTGTTGAGTGCCGGAATTTTTGTATAACGTAAAACAAAACTTCAAATAATCAGCGAGCATATAAACAATATTCACCCGTATGTTTCCAACAAACGGTGTTCCCAGAGGGTGGCGCGTCCGGCGAAGCATTCGGTAAATATTTGAGCGATTCACATTTTACAATTTACACCCATCCTGGGAAGAGTTGCGCGTTATATCAAATAGAATGGAATTTTGTAATTAGAAATATACTATCGGTATGAGTTGGTGAAATTGTTTAACGTGTTGATGTTTTGTTTATTTGAAATGTTTTTTCTTCATTTGTAAAAATATATGAATTTTCTTACCGTGAAATATTATATGTAAAATTATAGATAGGCTTAAAATTTAGGACAGTGTATGACTGTGTTCGCGACAATTGTAGATTCGATTTCCACTACTGAAAATGAATTATTTGATGTACTTCACTCTCCTAATAAAACAAAGTTATCACGCAAAGCTTAAAAAAATTAAAACGGGGAACGGAGTGTCTTAACAACAAGTTCTCTTTGCCTACCTTGCTTAGGGTATAGCAAAAAACTAAAAAATAAATTTTATAGTTATATTTTTTTCATTTTCTCGGTTTAATAAGATAAAGTTCTGTAATTCAAATCTCAATGGTAATGTAATTGAGTGAACTTGAGAGAGTCTAAACACCAAGCTATCACTGCCTACGGGAACCTAAAAATAAAATCTCTGCATACAATTTGCAGCATAACACAATTTGCTTCATATTACGTCAAGTCAATCCATTAAGCTCGCTAAAGAAAAATAACTATACAAAATTCACTGCAAAATTGTTCGTACCATATCAAAGTTTACTTGTAAATTTGTTTAGCTTCGAAGTCTTCGTAAATTGTAACACGCGATTGACGCGAGAGCAAACTAATACCGGTGCTGTAATTTGATTAAATTCCTACAACTTTAACGTGTAAAGTAATGGAATAGGCCAAATTGATTCCGACAAGCTAAATAATGATCTAAAAACAAATCTGAATTTGTTAGCCTTTATGTTTAGTGGGTATGTTATTTTGTATTATTTTATAGGGGTTTTTTGGTTGAAAAGTACTGCTGTATTTTTCAAGACATTGTGAGCTGAGGGACGGAACTTAACCCCACGCTATGTCTTATTACCAGAGCAAGCAAGCGAGTATCCATCGTATTTATATTATATATGTTCTTCTATGATAGTACACACAGCTAGGCAAGTTCGACACCCTGCTCCAATTTATTCGTAAGCCGCATTAAACATAAGCCAGCGTTTTATGTTGATTACTTTCGGGGTATTAAAATCGTATAAATTATTCAAAATTATGGTTGCCATCGGAAAATTTAGCTTTGACAATGTTTCGTATAATTTTAAAACATAGTAGCATATTGTTTATTTGATACATAAATGTAAGTTATATTAAAATTTTCGATTTAGAGTCACTCTTAAGTGACTACCGCATTGCAGGGTAGACAAAATGAAGACATAGTTACAGAACATTCCATTCTCCATAATTTACGGAAAAATTAAAACAATTTAAATATAACAGTTTCTACAAGTGGGGATTGAACTCACAACCATCACGCTTACAGCGATCTCAACGTGCCACGAAGGCTTCTTTAATTTTAAAGTTACAATTGTAAAATAGTAATATTTACTTTTTCGATTTAAACTTTTTGCACTTAAGAACAAGCAACTCGTACCTTTTTAAAATTTAAATATTTAAGTATGGATTACAGTTTTCTTGGCATAAGTTATATGAATGATAATGTCAAAGGAATAAATAATTTTGTTATAATTCTATGCCCCCTAAATGGAGCAGAGGGCGGCCAGCTCGATTGGTATTGAGCTTTGCAGTTCAACTCGCTCCAAGTCTTTCTCATGGTTTTCTTTCACTTTCCTTGGAGATTTCAGTAGTTCTAGGGCTTGTTATAGAATGTGATTAGGATAACTACTAATCCAGTTCCATTTATGGAGCTTAGTAAGTCTCAAACAGGGAACCTCTGATTAGTTTGGGGAATTTAAAACTAGCGTGTGAAAATTGACGCCTTAGAAATGTGAAGCTGGGGGCGTTAATTGAGAACTAAATGGGTTGCTCGCCGAACTAACTAACTAACTCTCTGGTAACAAGATACACCCAATATCTCATTTTAAATACAGCATAAAGCCAAAACAAACACAAACTTTTTGTCTGTCTATTTTAACAAGAATAAAAACAATTTCCATCAAAATGTTAATTATTCAAATCACACTCAAGGTACGTATCTATAGTAATTGAAATGCACTAAACTCGATGGTAATCTTGACTCGCATAAATCACTTTAGAGCCGACCAATGACGTCATTATCAGTGCGGCTACACTCCGACCGCTAGTTCTGATTTATTAGAAAACTTTCTATCTGTTTCTGTATAGTTCCGTTTATGGATGGCAACATTGAGTTAGTTTTAATTTGTTTTTGACACCTTTGAAGGGTTCCGTGTATATTAATGTCAGAGATGAATAGAATTGTATTATTTTATATTTTGTCTCTAAATTTATATTTTGCATTGGGGATAAAGGATGTGGGTTCGATTTCCACTCGAAGAAATAAAATACTTAATGTTGTCATTTCTTCGTTCTGGTCACGATATAATGCGCGACGTTCATTTCTGCCAAACAACACGCAATTATCACATTGAGTGCCTTGTTACCAGAGCGTGAAAATGAAAATATTAAATATTTCATTTCCTACAATGGCAATCAAACCCACCACCTATCGCGCGCTTGTACCCCTGCGCCACTACTGGACTTCATGCATTTTTCATACACGATGTTATAGATTTATCACTGTCTCTTTTACATAGTAGAAAGATATATAATTTAGAATATACGTAGTACGTATAACTACATAATATACTTATATGTATAATGTTTAGTGATTTACGTTAGGTGTCAATGCGATTAGCATGGAGGAGCCGCGGCCGGGCGGGCGCATTTCAATTACTATGCCCGAGGGTTGCCTCTTGAATAATGCATGGGAGAACTTTGATTGAAACGTTCCGGCCGATGTTGCCCTTAATTCCTACTTGTTTGATCGCTTGTGGCCACTTTGCTCGTGATTATCGTTTAAATGATATATCCTATAAATTATGTTTAATATGGCCATTTGGGATTTTTGTTTATTGGTTAATTAAGACCCCCAAACACAGGTTTGTCCGCTTAAATTTTGTTATTTTATAGACAAGTAATATGTTTATTTTTACATGAATTGTAGCAAATGCTTCATTTTGATGTAAAAGCTATATTACAATAAAGTTTCATGTAAAATCGTTCAGTAGTTTTTGCGTGAAAGTGAAAGAAACATTCATCCTCACAAACTTGCAGATTTATAATATTATAGTAAGATAGAATAGAAATTATATATTTGAGTATTTATAAATCAAAAGTAGTCTATATTATTTGGCAGTAATGATTAAGAAATACACAAATAATTTAAAAAAAAAAGGAATTTAAAATTTGAAGAAAAACAACAAGTACTCATAAGTGGTAAATTAAAAAAACAATTAAAACCTAACTAAAACTCTAACTAAATTTCATAGTATATCCCAGAATCCACGTTTAAAGCGCTGCAGAAGATAGGAAAGGTTCCAAAGGAAACGGAAGTGCCGCCGGATGCCGAGAGGCGGCGGCAAATACGCCATCCTGTTGCTGTTAACAACCTCCGAGAGTTAAAATTAACTGACAGTTCTTTTTTGTACACGTTTTCAAAGTATACCTACAATAATTGGAACGTTTCCACGATATATTAGATGATTCATAAGTAAACAGCTTAAGCATTTGCTGAACATTGATATGGCACTACTATTTTTTATAGTATTTTCCCTATAGCAGAGAGCTCTCCGTGATACACTTTGCGCCTGAGTTCAAGACATTGCGTGTTGGGCAGCCAGGTGTGAATATAAGAAAATAATTCTAAACTATCCCTTCATATACAAACTCTTGATAAATTATTGTCAATGTAAATCTCATTAAAACTTATTGATCATACATTTTTTCAAATTTTAAATAATGTCTTAATATGACAATATGTAAAGCTTATCCAATATGACAGAGAGCAGCGTTAAGTTATGCCACTTTATATACACTTCGAGCTTAAAGTAAAACACCGAACATCTTGAAAATTGTGTGGATTATCTATCATATCAAAGGTAAAGTATGAAAAAAAATATATAAACCTAATAATTATTTTAATTTAATTATAATTATCTGCGTTCCACAGCACACGATTTTGTTTTTCCATTATAATCTCACGTGTACCTTATCTTTTTTAATTTTCAATCAACATTTTTCGACCCTATAACCGTTACAGAGCCTATCTGAAAATTTCAATTTGCCTAAATATGAACACTCACCCATACAACGCTGTTTACGTATAACGTGACTACTCGAAGTTTGATATTTAATTATATATATAAAAAATACATTCTTCTATAATGTTGCGTGACCAGTGGAAAGTGGGGAACAGAAGTATAGCAATGGGAACGAAATGTCTTAAAGTAGGCTCCCATGTTCCTTCTGCTTATCTATCTACGTGTGTAAAGAACATAACATAACACCTTTTTTTCTCTGTCAAACAAATATATTTAGACGACACACTAGGAAAACGAAATTATTCTCTTCAATTGACACATTTCTTCGGGTGGTATTCGAATCCGCTTTCACTCTACACCTCCCCCATTCTACTACAGTAAACCTGTGAAAGATATAAAAAAAAAAAAAAAAATTAAAAACAAAACTGTCCGACAAATAAAAAGTAGTCGAGTTACACAAAATACATGTACTGTAATGGTTTCACATTTGGGATTGAGGGAGTATTGTAATGAGATTTGTTTATACTTAATTTAACATTTCTTATTACTTTTATAATAAAACATAAGTTTAATAGTAATATTATACATTTTCTTTATACAATTATTCTGTCTAGACATCAAATTACGAGTGTAAATTACTTAAAAGTACTTAGTGTAAGTAGTTACTTAGTTTATTCTCTAACAAATTAAAATAATTAACTTCACACATGCTTATAAAAGCTGTTCTTTGAGCTTTTAAAGGTAGAATATATTGCTATTATCGAACAATTTGCAATCTATTTTACGATTAAAAAGTGTAAAAAGTAAATTTTGTTAAGATATCGAGTTACAATTTCTATTTTTCGAAAGTGATAGCTTTTAAATTTAAATTATTTAAACAATATTTTAATTTATGTTAAGGTCATCGTGGTGCCCCCTGCACAAGCGTGCGACTGTAAACGCGACGGTTGTGGGTTCGATTCCTAATCGGGGGAATCAATTATTTAATATTTTTATTTCCTCGTTCTGTTTAACAAGGCAAAGTGTGACGTTGGGTTTCGCTCGAAAATGTTCTATCACGCCATATTTTTTATGAGGCAGGGTAGATTGAGAAAAAATTGTGTGTATATAATGCGTCTAATAATATTAT
This sequence comes from Heliconius ethilla aerotome, assembly GCA_001485985.1. Taxonomy (NCBI): domain Eukaryota; kingdom Metazoa; phylum Arthropoda; class Insecta; order Lepidoptera; family Nymphalidae; genus Heliconius; species Heliconius ethilla. Next base: position 4,038 of record FAPJ01029000.1, on the reverse strand, counting down.
TTCTTTTCTAAAAAACAGAACAAAATACTTTAAATATTTAATTTACGAGTACTTTTGCACAATTTTAACATTTTTCAGTTTGGTATATATTATGGCTATAAGTTAACTTCGCTTAAAAGATCTGCCACCGAATAACCTGCAGAAATACTGCTACCCGTTCTGAATTTATGGGGCCTATATAGTACCTACTACGTGAATTTATTATCTTTTAATATAAAAAAGGCAATTGAATACGAGAACTCTATTAAAATAGGACTTTTAAGATAATGAGTATACTACACCAAAACGCGGCGTTGAGTTCCGCCACTCACAACGTAATATCTCAAAAATTCTGGGGAAAGCGGGGTAAGGAAGTTTTAAAAGGAAGAAGAGTGTCTTGACATTAAGTTCCCAGGTTCCCTCTTGCTATGTGCGGGATGTGGCGTGAAGTTAAAAAAATATCCTATATCAGATTGCTGTTATTATTGTATGTTGCCAAAATTTAAAAACTAAGCAGAATTTTAATTGAAATTTTAAATAAATATTTAATCCAATTGAGGAATCCACGAATATAAAAGACTTCTTATCTATAAAACAAGTCTAACAATTACTTTTAAATATCATAAATAATCTTAATAATATTGGAAAAGCACTAATGAAAATTCCTTTCAGTACTACCTAACCAAACACTGATTAGTTTTTAGAGGGTAGGATTTACGCTATAAATATATGTGATTAACATCCCAATAGATAATATCGGGGGTGGAAATGCGCCCGGATGACAAATAAATCACGTAACGCTATATTTATTGGGCACCGCTAATCTCTAGTAAATTAGCTCTCATACTCGATACAGGAAATTAGCTATATCCGTAGTAGTGAGATTGTTGAATTATTAATAAAATTTTATATATAAAATGGTATAGTTAGTTTGAAGTGTGGTAATTTTTAATATGGGGTGTTTTTAAATGATTGTGAGTTCAAATCTATGTGACTGATTTAATACAAGTGAGACGTTAAGTTATAATAACAGAAGTAATATATCCTGAATAGATAAGAAAAAAGCTAGTAATTTTTCAATTATTTTCAGATTACTATTAACAGTGGAGCGTAAGGACTGTTTTGATTTTTTGTAATAAAATGTTCAACAACATTTTTTTACATTAATTGTTCTTTTTAATCAATGAAACTTTTTCATCTTTTTTGTTTGTTTTTTTAGTAATGATTTTTTTTTATATTTTGGTTTGTGTTTTTGTTATTAGTATATTATTCTTACAACAATTTGATTAATTATCAAAAAAACTAAAAAGCTAAAACAAAATATCCAAAAAATATATGCCATTAAAAACAAAAAGAAATACAAAAAATATGTAACTATAATAAAAAAAACACTATGATTCATTTGTATACAAAAAATGAACCATAAATAAAATCCTAATAATAAATCCACATATTTTTTTTTATTCTAAATTAATTAAAACATTTTAAGATCAACGCCATCTACCGCTAATAACTGGAACTACAACACAAACATGCGTATAAATTGCTTTAGAAGTTCATTGTCAGCATCAGTTTAGCTTTAAAACAACTAGATGTATTTACTTATCGCATTCCTTGCTAGTGTCATAAATCAACACAATGTTAGCATCATACATAATTTATTTGGGACCTTGATTTCTGCTTAACACGGCACTAAATAAGTAAAACACCGGACCCTTTTGTTAAACGCTGATGTTGGTTGGAAAAAAGTTTTTAAAGAAATAGCGGAGTTATATGTATACATGTATGGTTTTAAATTTATAGATATAAATAGATAAATACCTATATAAATATATTCATAAATTTAGATGTAAAATTAAGTAAATAATAGAAGTAAGGGAAACATAATAGTATTATAAAAATTAGTATTATAAATACTAATTAATATATTTTCCTTTTTTTTTTGCAGTTTCAGTTGTCTAATGTTTTAAGGAAACGTCAAAAATGTATGTAAATGGAAAAGTATAGAACAGAGTATCGGACTGTTACTAGACTCGTAAGATATTAGTTTTATACTATTTGAAAAAAAAAAAAGAAAACAGAATATTTTGACTTCTTATATGTAGTCCGAACAAAGTTGCAACGGTGACTGTTGTATACGTGTATGTATTTTCAATAGATAGATATGTGTTACAAATATAATTAAATCATAACATGACGTTTTCAATCAATTTACTACATAAACGAACATTGTGATGTCAATTAAGCTTCTAGTTTCGCAACAACATAATATAACGATGGTCTAAATGTTAAATTTTTGTTTTTTCAATATTTATAAAATTATTGTTACTTTAAATATTAATTGAATTGAAATATTAAATGGTTTGCGTTAAGAAAAGAAATAAAATTAAAGAATAATTTTACTTTAATTTGTACAATGCCTACTCTAGATATACGTATAAGGATTAGTAAGGAAATGTAATAATGAATTTATGAACCGAGGTCCAACTATCTACTAGCCAGTTTTTTTTTCTTCACAATCTTAAGAAAAAAAGATAGTATATTAAATATAAGCTTAAGAGGTGGTTGTAAATTCGATACCTATACACTTGAATGAATTTAATTTTCCCACTCTGGTGGTGTTCGCTTCGCTTCCACTCAACAAGTAATGACTCATCGAGGAATCATCGAGGCATGGTACAGAGTATCATAGACCTCTAATCAATGTAAAAAATATTATAAAGACTTTTCATCTACATTGGATTTCTATTTAACTATACATACCATAATTTTCTTTTTTTTACACCAATTTATATAACATTCTTACAAACAAATTCGCTTATGTAAGTCCTCAATAGACAAAAACTAACAAGAAAGTAACATTGGATTAAGTCAATAAGGTTATTTTGTAGCTAACAGGTATTACTCGTTGCATTTGCGATGTCATGTCGTCTTACTCTTAGTCGCTACTAAAGTGCTACGCGACGCTACGAAATTGCTACGGGGAGTAAACATTTCGTTATTTAGTTATAACATTTTGAAGAAACATTGTTTTCATTTTGCTATTTGTTTCTTCTTACATTATAAATATACTTTCAGGTAAAAAGGCATAACACGGCGTTGAATTCCGCCACTCAATACGTAATGCCTCTAGAAATCGACGAAAAGTGGAGAGCTAAAATGTTATAACGGGAACTGAGTATCTTAACACTAGGTTCCCTCTGTTTCCTCGGTTATATGCGGGGTACAGCTTGAAGCAAAAAAAGCTATAGAAATCACATTGAAAATAAAATATTTCATTCAACACACCCTTTCCAATGATCAAATGAAACGAAAGGCTTGTAGAAGTAATTGATATGTCCCCTTATCGATTTCTCCTGAACGTGCCCTATCTTAATTACTATCTTAAATTGATGTCCTTTATCCGGACTAATCTCAGCTTAGCACTACTTATGTCTAAGCTGTGTTTATGACCTTTTAATTTCTGATTTTACTCTTGTTGTTCATTTACATTGTGTAGAAATAATCGTTTTGTCGATATCTGCGTGTAACAGGGTAGGTAGAGGGAACCTGGGGAAATAGCGTTAAGTCACTCCGTCCCCATTAAGACACTTCCTTTCTCCACTTTTAGTTGAATTCTATAGACGTTATATATTAAGTGATGGAAATCAACGCCGCACTTTGCCTTGTTACCAGAGATAAGAAATTGAAAATATTAAATATTTCATTATCCCGTGTGGAAATAGAACCCCGTTTACAATTGTTACGGCTTCATGGAATAAAAAAATATTGTAAATAATATTATTTCTTTATTTACATAAACGCTTACATATATATATATATAATCTCAAAAACCAATCTAAAGGCAAAGTATTCAATATTCACATTTCATTCCCAAACTCCGTATCCAGGGTCAATTAACATAACGTTGGTAGCAAACAAAGGCGTATAATTGGTATCTATACTTCGTACTTGAAGCTATGGCCGAATTAACCCGGTACCGCAGGCGAGTCAAGGATCCTTGGTAGGAGAGCCCAACCGTACTTTAGGTCATAGAGTAACTTTTGTTGTGAAACAGAA
>FAPJ01028990.1:3773-14620 GCA_001485985.1 Heliconius ethilla aerotome | reverse complement strand
TCAATTCCTACTGGGTGGAATTAATTATTTTCATTTTCTTGCTCTACTAATGCTACAACGCCCAGCGTGTCTAGCCTAATGTCTAGCATTTTTTTTATTATGACCGCCATTACTAAATAAATTGTAATTGGATAATTTTCATTTTATATTGTTTCTAGGAAAAAGTAGTTCTAGTAGTAAAGAAAAGGAAAGGGAACTGATGCTTGCGCACGCGCACTCTGCGTACCACGCTGCTCTACAAGCTCACAAGGGAAAGGTAATAAAAGTGTATATAGTACTAGTGGGCCGTCCGCGGTGTAGACAAATTGGTTTGGGTATTTTAGTATGGCTCATACACTGAATAAATTAAAATATATTTTTTTGTTTTAATTAGTTTTGCTTGGAAAACTTGTCGTATTTATTTTTTATAAAAAACAATTTTCTAATGTTTTATCTAAATAAAAATAAAATTTTCTAATGTTATAAATAAAAAGATTGATAATAAATATATAATAAAAAAAACAATTACCCTTATGTTCGTCTAAAAGCTCTCCTCCGAAGCCATCAAAGTGCAAACTCTTGAATAGATTTTACTCTTTTAAAGATTTTATCAAATGTTATATATCTTTTGTACCTGACTAAATATGATGGTTATTTCTAAATACAGTGTAAATAAATATTAATTCTATATTTATGTTGTTACAGAACATGTCTCCGCTATACCCGTTTGCAGTCGGTTCAGAGAAGGATAGAAGAAGTGGTATCGACACACTCACTGGTTTACCACATACAATACTTAGGTGAATATATGTTTTATTTATATATATTTTTTTTAATTTTCACCATTTTTTTTTTTGGAAAATATTGGTGAAGGAAATATGTTTTTTTCGGGTAAAGTAAGACTTTATTGATAATGCATTGCGATTTTTATTTTATATTTTTTAATATTAAAATAATATTAATACTAAAATGAGTCATGGCACAGGAGAACAATGGTGTGACTGTAATACTCAGTTTTTTAAAGACATTTATGTCCTGACAATTTGGTTTATAGGCTGTTAGATTTAAACTTTAAGCCGCCAATAGTATTATAATTTAAAAATATGAACTACTTGTTTTTTGTGAAGTATAATTTTAGTTGCAATTTAATTTAAACAAGTAATAAAATTGCAAAATAAATTATACTTTACAAAAAATCTATTTTAAAAGTAATTAATATGCTATTGGGTGTTACATTATTTGTTTATTTAACAATATGATTAATTACAACCATTATAATATTTTTTTTCTTCCATCCATCCAATCAGTGCGGCATTGGAAGGCGGGTAAGTAATAATGGTGCAGTATGGTACGCTCGACGGGTCGTGGCCACTCTGAATTTCGTTGTAAATGGCTATGTCGATTTGATTTTAGGATTTTTTTTATATTTTATTATTTAGTTCCCGAGTGAGCAATGCGCAAAAGTTCAGAAAATTGAACTACACGACTCGTCGACCGTACTGTATATCTCATATGTTTAAATAAAAAATCTTATTTATTAAAAATATATCTTTTGTTCTAGTGATCCTTCGTCAGTATTGGGTGGAGTGAGATTGCCTCCAGACACTGAGATTATAAAATATACGTCTTCTTTGGCTGGACCTAAGGTAAGGTCTTAAAACACAATTTTTTAGCTTCACGTTGTATCCCGCACATAGCAGGGTCGGTAGAGGGAACTTGGAAACCTAGTTTTAAAACACTCTGAAGCTCCGTGAGTCTGCCCTTTTTCGTGCGAGATATACTGTGAAACTAATGAAAAATGTTGAATATCACCCAATTCATAAATATAATAGTAATACTAAATATCCTCTGTCACCAACAGTCAGCCCCGGGCACCACAAACCGCGGCCGCAAGAAGACAATATCGCTGGACCCGCCGCACGTGTCTGTGCACCCCGCCAGCGAGCGCGCGCCCGCGCCTGCTCCCAGCAAGCGGCAGAAAGTAGTAAGAAAATATACTTAGTGTTTTATTATACGTTTATATTGAGGAAATTTTCGATTATTCGTTCTGTGTTATACTTATTACTACTTATTTTTCTATAACATTTAACTACAATGTATATAAAATATCTAATAACCTCTAAATTCTCAGGATGAATACGGTAATTCAAGATCGTCAGTGGAAGTCATACGTCTGCCGAACAAGCCCGATAGATCTGCTAACTCTGTGTCGGGCACACCTCCGCCCAATTTATCAGATTACGCAGGTAATATTGGTGATTACTTGGTAATCATCAAGTTAATTTGTATAGTTTTACGCTGTATCGCGCGAAATATTTCAAAGAACAGAGGAAACTTAATGTTAAGACACCCCGATTTCCGTTCGATTTCCTTTCGTAGAAAAAGTATGGCGTTAAGTTCCGCCACGTAACACGCATTGTTTAAAAAGAGGCGAACCTCCCAATAATAAATTTCCTTTACGCTCTCTGCTATATGCGAGATACAGCGTGAAAGTAAAGGAATCTTTCTCTTATAAATGATATTTTCGAAATTAGCTTACAGCCTGAAAATCTATGTAGAATGTGTTCAAACATTATTACGTTTGTAATTATAATTTAAACTTATAGGTATATCTCGAGAACTATTACAAACAATAGCAAGTCAAAGCGGAGTCAGTTTAGCGGCATTAGAGAGGCAACTGGCTAGTTCCGGTGCAGCTAGTACAGGTTGGTGACTTCACTCTCTTTTCTCCGTTTTTGACTCTGTTAGTTATAGTGTTCTATATTCACTTCGTGGTGTTTTTAAGTATTTTATTTAAGATGACAAATTAATTAATTCATACGTAGACTGGTAAACACATTACCCACTTTTGTGTCACACAGTCAAGTATATATTTTTTGTGAGAAGTATATGATATATCCTAATGTTTCACAAATTTCGGTTTAGTTTCATCATATACATATGAATGAAAGTTAACAATAAACATATCAAATTAATCTATATAAATAATGAAACATAATTTACTTTTAGATTCAGGTCTCAACTTAAGCACCAAGTCGGGTAGTCCAGAAGAAACTCCACTAGACCTAGGACTCAAGACTGATGACGACGCGCCTTTGAATCTGTCTTTAAAGCCTACGCCGCGTAAGATTTTTTATTTTTATTAGGTTTTTTTTTATATAGGTTAATGATAATGAAGGAAAAAACTATCCACGACAGTTGTGTTCTTCGAATTCAATAAAATAGTAATCTTTTTGTGTAACTGAAAAAAAAAATAGTAGAGCTTCACGCTTTTTACCGCATAGACCTAAGATCGAGGGATTTTTTTGTTAAAACACTCCGCTCTCCACGATCCATCCAGGTTACGAATAAATAATCCCTCAGTGCAATGGGAATTGAACCGAAAACGACCTCAATATTAAATAAAATATTACATTTAAAAAATATATTTTCCTTTCAGCCATTGCCCAAGCATCAGATGCGTTGTCTCGTCTGACGTCACTGAGCAGTTCTCTTAGCGTTTCCAATGATAGGATATGTAAGTATATGTTATATTGTAAAGTAAATAAATACTCACGATAGAAGAACTTTGATATATTTATACACTATATATTAGTTGTATTTTTGCAAATTTTTATCACAATCGGTCAAACCGTTTGGGAGCCTATTGGTGACAAAGAGTGTAAATAGTCTCCAGTAGAGCACTCCGCTCGCTTCGCTCGAAAATGACACAGTTTTCTTTCTAGCTCGTCGTAAACCCGGCGCTAAACCGCGTCGCGTAGCTCCAGAGCTAAATACGCAAGTCGCGGACTCACCACGACCCAAATCCAGCGGAAGTGAGGATAGTGAATGTAAGGAAATGTAAATTTAGTCAAATCAACGTTTAATTTTGCCTTTAACTATCATACTGCTAATATACGTATATATTTAAATTTTATATAACTTTTATTTTGGGGTACAAAGATTGTAGTTGCGGGAGATTTTTTTTTCATTTCCTGGTATATATGTATACTCTGGTAGAGCAAAGTGGATCGTTGAGTTTCACCACTTAACACAAATTATTACCCAAATTGCAAAGAAGGATGATGTGTAAACTGGTATAGTCTAAGTATATATGTTTATTCCAATGAGTTCTATTGTAGATACCAAAGAAGAGGACCGATTTTAATAATTTTTAGTTTTTTAATTTAATAATTTTTAAGCCATATTTTCATAAAAACTTTTTTATTCTTATTTTAATCACAAACCTCCTTCCAGCGGTATCCCCATGGCCGTCCCGTGAAGGTCGTCCCCGTAACCTCGGTCGAGGGGTCAGCAAGCCCAAGAAGAACACGGTAGCCTCGTTGCTGGCACAGAGCAGAGCCCTAGGCCTCCGCCCCGCCTTGGCACACCATTTGTTGGCTGAGAGCGATATTGTAAGTTGAATTTGATTACTTTTGTACCATCTGACATTCTAACTTCAGGTGAGGAGTTAACAAACTAGATATAAAAAAGATACTTCTCAGCAGAAGAGAAGAGTGTTCATTCGGCGATCCGAATCCTCATTATTAGTAGTAATAAATATTAAAGAGCAGATTTGTAAAATTATAACTAGATTCCACTTGCACTATGCACTTTTAGCATTTATTTTAGTTAGAATTTGTCTAGATTGAATTGAGTACCCACCTTGACACCTGACCTTTTACTACGACAGATTCATTAATCACTAAACAACCAAATCTTATGTAATTATTAAAAACAAAACAAAAACACCCAAAAACTTTTATAAATATAAGTAATCTTTATAAAATATATAATTATCCAGGACAAGTTACGAGCTCTCCTGGGTGAAACAGCGAGCACAGATTCAGAATGTCCCTCAGATAGCAACCCGTCGGACTCGGACGCAAGCGACGGTGGTCGCAGGCACGATTCCCAGTTGAGGCTGCCTTTGGCTTTGGGTGAGAAATTTTATAAAACTATGTATTATAAAAATAATACATTTAAAACATTAAAAAGAATTTGTTAGAAATTAATATTTTTTTATTTTGGTTTATCTGGCAACAACATCATCACATCCATTGATAATGCAATAATTTTAAAACATTAACTATTATAGGTATATTTTAAAACTATTGTATTGTCATTGAATATGAAAATTTGTCCAAATTTTTGAGTAAATTGGAAAGTGTAAAAGTGAAGCTTCATGCTTTTATCTGCCTATCGGGGCATAGGTAAAAAAAAATCATGTTAAATTCGTTTTCCGTTATCCCCTTAAAGCATAGACTTATGTTTGATTATAGTACCAGCGGGGATATGAAACTAATTAAAATATAATTATTCCTCTGAGTAGGGATCGATATACACAACCACCGCGAACAGTCAGACGCTATACTAGGCCATTTTACTTCTTTATTTATGTAAATCTCAATGCTCTCCCACAGGCTGGAAGCGCATAACCCTGATAAAGGGTCTCTCGCGCAACTGCAATATAAAGGGCGACGTGAGCTACACGCCGCCGGAGCCGCACGCCGCGCTGCACATACGCGGAGCGCACGAACTTCAGGCGGTCAGTATCATTACACGAACTCGATCTGGAGTCGTGGCCGTTTTGAACTATATTTAGGATTTATACTTTACATTTCTTTTCACGATTACGATTGAATAATGTGCTAAAGTTCATCAAGCCTAGCTTCAATGCGACGTCTATTTTGAATTATTATTTTATCTATAAATATAAATAAATATATAAATAATAATTATTAATTCTTGTATCATCCGCAATATCTACAATATCTAAAAATTGTAATACATCAATATTGTACTAAATAAGTTATTTGGTTAGTTGAAGTTTTAATTATTGAAAACTAAATAAATAGATTTTTAGTTATTTAAAAAAAAAGTTAATATTTTTTACTAAATCCAATTCATACATAAAACTTTACCTTAAAACCACTAAGAAAAGTTGAATTTTAAATATTAATATTTCTCTTTCATCTCCCAGTTTTTGGAATCGAATCCCAGTCCACCACTATGCCGAGACAACTTCAGCTTTAGTGCACGCACTCTCCTCGGTGAATATGTGCAGCCGTCTCTTGACAATGCTGAGCCTTTAGTACTGAATGAAAGTGAAATTAGTAAACGGTAAGTTGTGATAATATATTTTCAGGAAATATTTAAATATTTTAATGTAGCGTGACTTAAATGTGTTTCATTTAGAAATCATTCTAGCGCTCTGACTTTTATGCTATAGAATATAATCAAGCTTTGTCGAAATCCTTATAGAATTGTTAAAACTTATTCATGGTGTAACAGTTAGCCAGTTTTTAGGCCAGCCACCAACGTTTTCGGTTCCTCTAATAGTATTAGCATAGATGGAATTAGCTAGTTTGCGAATAAAGGTATTTCTATACAATCCTTGTAGGCTAGAAGAAGCGCGATCGCTGGCAGCGCTGAGCGGGCGCCCCACGCCGCCGCCGCTGGAGCGCCGCATGGAGCTGGCGCGCCGCCAGCAGGCCGCACGGGACGCGCGCCGCGACTCCGGGCACCGTGGCCGCGACCAGGTGTGACTCGTTATATCTTATAGTTAAATGTTTAAACATATTATTAGTAGGTTTTGAACTACACTATATTATACATAAGGAATTTTAATTTCCAGTGTTTTTTAAGCAATGAAAATGTTATATTTTTAAAACGGCAGAAAAAGTCGACCTGTCTTCATAACATTGTTACTTTTGTTTAATACATAATATATTACATTGATTCTATCATGGATGCTTTTATTTTATCATTCATTTAATAATTAATTTATATTCTGTATTTAGAATTTTTGAAAGTGAAATTTTTTAATGTAGATTATATATTTTTGACATAACAAAATATGATTATTAATTTTATTTATTTTTTTATAATTTTAATCAATATTCTTGCATATTTGTTAAGTAACGTCACTTTTAATGTTTCATATATTAGTAAAGCATGATTCTGTTTGATTTTAATGTAAATGTGAAATGATCTAGTAACTAAATGTAACTAAGATAATAAATATATGAAATTATGACAAAAGACAATAACGAAATTCGAAACAACAAAGGAAAAGACGAATACACGGAAATACTATACTTTTTATACTATACTTTATACTATACTATAAATATTATACTTTTTTTTACATTTGTTATTTACAAAGTACTTGCAGTGAAATTTTGTAACTTTTTCAATAATTTTTACAATTAGAGACGTTTTTTACAATTATCAATTAAAAAAAAAACAGTAAAATCGTAAAGTACATACAAATTTCCCCTCCCCAGGCTCGTCTAGTCAGAGACCTGGAGAGGTCGGAGAAAGCCGAGTTAGTTAAACGCGAGAAAGAGGCGCGAAGCCAGCAATTGTTAGAGGTGAGTGACGCGTGTGTGTTTTCCTCTATAATTATATGCGTAAAAACCCATAAACTATCCCAGAAATTATAGAAATATAGGTAAATTGTAGGTAGTGTTAAAGAAAAAGATGTATACAGATTATAAAAAGGCTTAACAAACATATAAAGAGATACATAAGTAGTCAGGTGTGTAAGTTTTCTTTGTAAATATAAATTTGAGATTTTAAGACAGAGACAGATAGATAGATAGCTGTTTTATATAGAACAAACAATATCTAGCTTTATATTTTATAGACAGTATTAGAAAGACATGGGTAGATATAGATATGTTGGTGTTAATAACATAATGTATGAATAACATATGATATTTAGTCGTCAGAAAGAATTATTTCGTCGTAATTCTAGATAGTGTAAGATCATTTTGCATTTATAATTTAGGTAAATTTTAAATTACTATATATTTTTCATTATTCATATATTTTTAAATATATTTTTACAATATGGTAGATAGAATTGTGTGTAGATTGTTTGTTATGATTTGTTTTAGATTTACTTATTTTTTTTGTTCTTTTTTATAATATTCTGGTTTATGGGTAAAAGATATACAATATTATATTAATAAGTATAAATACCATTATTATTATTAATATTTAAAAAATATTTGTTATATTATAATTCTTAATGGTTTGAGCCACAGACTAAATTCCTTCTTGTATTTATTTATATTTATATTATGTTTTTATTTATCTTTCTGTGTGTATGTCCTTTGTCTATAATATTGGGATTAATTATTTGTATATTCATGTTTTAGATTCATGTGCTTGTGTTTGTTTTTTTATTATCAATTTGACGCTTGGCAACATTGTGCTCACATTTCGTAGTTACTTTCTTTCAAAGGCAAACATGGACTAAAATAATTAATAAGAAATTTAGTTAATTTTTGCCTTTACATATGTAGATAGAGAACTTTAAGCTTTATCAGTAGTGTTGTGTTACGGTAGTTACTCACTCATATATGGGGATCTAACAACGAAACCAAAAAAAAACGAACTGACAATGTTGTCAAAAATTAAATTGATAATAAAAAGAGTGTAAAACAACAAAAAAAAAACTAACGAAAGGAAATTCGAAACAGCATATCAACAAGGGCAGATCGCAGCTAAGCATAGAGCCGTTGCCGAATAAGCCAGACGAGTGGAAGGTTCCAGAAATCGTAATGGGCCCAGCCATTAAGAGTAACAGAGACAGAACTATGCCGCAAATCAGTCTATCTCTTATACCAGTCAGTGGGCTAAAAGAAAATACGCCTATTAAAACTGGCAACGTAGATCAGTTGAAAGGCGAAGAAGAATACAATGCTTTGGACAAAATGAAAGATTTTGCCGAAAAAGCCTCGTTTGATCTCCCAAAACGGCCTAGCGATAAATATTTTGATTTCTCATTAACTAAGACGCCGGATAAAAGAAAAATGCCGGATAAAGAAAATAACTTAGAGAAGTTATTAGAATCGTATTCGCGTATATCAGAGTTCATCAATGGTTGTGATTGGTCGAAACTGCAAACTGGAAAACAATCTGATGACCCGAAAAGCATAGAACAGAAATATTTAGACGCGAAAAACGAATTTATGTCCCAAAATCTAATGTTAATGCCTAAAGACAGTCAAAAATCAGTTTTAAAAGAAGTAATAGATCTTAGTGGTGATGATGATATTCTAACTGATATAATATGTAAGAAAGTGAGCCGAGGCATTTTCAATGTGGGAAAAGATGGAGCTTTATCAATATCAGTACAGCCTTTGAAGGACGTTTACAGTCCGGTACGTTCTGTTAACTATCGGGATGCACTAACTCATGACTAACATTTTGGTTCTTTGGTATTTATTAACACGGTCTTCTTTATGGCTTGTTGGGTGTCTAATTTGTAGGTAGATAAGGATTCGATGCCCAGTTGAGGGTAAATTTTAAAATAGTGATGGAGTTATAATGCTATAGAGTAGAGATTTTATACAATTGGTGTTAATGAAGGTGAAGAAAGCTTTTTAATATATTTTTTTTACTTTTTAAAACTTTTATTTCTTCCTTTTTTTTACTATCACCTTATTCTTTATGTATATAAAATGTTTTCATAAATTGTGAGATATTGAAATTGATAATCAAGTATGTAACATAATAATCGCACTTGAGCTTATTTTAAATAAAGCATCTAACAACACATTTTTTCGTTTCATTTATTCTCTTTAGTTTTGCACGCTTTTGCACTTTTTATTCTTTCTTCTATAAACATACATATTTATTTTTATAATATTATTAACAGATAAATAATATTTTTTTTATGAGATATAAATCTCGATACTTTTGATTATAAATTGATTTATCGTCAAAGCTTGCATTTTTTTAATAAAAAAGATATTAAAATTTAGTTATATGTTATGTTTTTATTTTTTTATTTTCCATTTTGTTTCATGTTTGCTGTTATATAATTTGCTCGTCGCTTTCGATGTTGTTTTTGGATAATAAAGGCTAAGAAGAGAAAGCAGGAGGAGCTGGAAAAGCAGAAAATGGAGGATCAAGCTAAACGGCAACAGGTAAAGAGTTGCGGCAAAAAACTTTTAATAAAAGAAAATATTGGAGTGTTTAAAAAAAGAAGAATAAAATATGTGAACCTATTAAAATATATTTATAATAAAATATATTTTTATTGTGTTGTTCCAAAATAAGGTTTTTTAATGTATATGTCAAAAAATATAACAAATTTTCTTAGTAGTAATATTTTGTTTCAGGAAAGGGAATTGAAGAGACAACAGGCTATGCTTTTAAAAGAACAGGTAGGTTTTTATATAGAAATAATATTTGGCCTGTGTGTGTTTGTTGTGTTTTTTAAATATTTATATAAAAGAATGTATCTATATGTGTAAAAAATATAAATATGTCGTTTTCCATTTTTTCTGTGTGTGTGTGGTAATATCTTACAAGTGTGTTTATATTTGGATAGTTATTGTAGATAATTTAATAAATATTATATATAATTTAATATTACAAACAAACTAATAGACCTTATAATTTCTGGTAAAAAAACTTAAAGGTTTTTCACTGATAAATACAAACTACGAAATTTTTAAAACACTTATTAATACGTAAGAATAAATGACGACTAAGTATAACTAATTTTTAGAATCTTTATCTAACATTTATAAGTCATATTCTTTGAAAAATATAATAAAATTAATTGTATTTTTTCATTCGGAAATTCGCGTGGCCGCTACAGCAAAAATATATAACGGAGGTAACTTTATCTTACAATTGCAAATTTTGCTTTTTTTTACAAAGAAAAAACTCCTCTGTATCTTTATTTTTTCTTTTTAACGCCAACTTTTTGTAAATATTTAATTTTCTCTTAACAATTTTATACAAACTTATTATTTAGATTATTTTTATATTAATATAATATGCTTTTAATCATTACTTTTGTTAGGGCTGGTAATTTCTGTAGGTAAAAGTTAGTTGCTTGGTTTTGGACTATTACTATAACA
>FAPJ01028856.1:0-10333 GCA_001485985.1 Heliconius ethilla aerotome | reverse complement strand
CCGCGAGCGGGCCGCTAGTTATCTATATTATTATTCTTATCAGTATGAGCTAATATATATATATATATATATATATTATATTTCTATTTATTTTTAAATATAACATATTTTACAAAGTGACAAAGACTATTTCGCCATTATATAATAGTGACCTACATCCTGCTCTACTGTTAGAAGGATGTCTGCGTCTCTACTCTCGGCGTCGCGTTCTATTAACGTTAATGGGACATTTAAAACATTGATGCAAATGTACGACTATATTGTTTATTGTAATATATAAATTATTCAAATTATGTTTATTTTTATTAGGATTAACAGTATCAAAATAGGTCCCCTTTAAATTATGCGGGGTTCCTGGTAAAGATTTTATTGATTGGAGAATTACTTATACGCTATTGGGCTTGTTTATTTACTTAGTTACGTGCAGTCGGCGTTTTTATTTTTTTAATTTCTTTTTTATTTTTCATTAATCATCGTTCAAGTTAGTTTTACAGATAAAATATAGGAATTGAAAACTAAAAATCCCAAATCAACATAAACAGACTGCCATCGGTTATCTTTTTATTATGTTCCTATAACTGGCCACAATCCGCGAGGTCTAAGCTGAGCTTTGGATTTGTGTGTTTGTAGATGGAACGTCATTTGCTTGGAATAAGCCGCTTTATACTGCGTTGACAACCAGCCTACTCCTCTTGTACTAGTAGCAGTGTCACATATTTAATTTTTATTATTTTATTTTTGTGTTTGATTTATTAAAAGTGAAAGGTAAAATTGACATTGTCAATGTAAGAGAACGTAAAAAAAGAATATGACCAAGCAATAAAAAAAAGAAATGAAATCATAATTACTTTTCTTTATGATATGAGCGAAAGATTCTCTATTAACGACACATCAGACAAAAGTAAAAATTATGAGGAATTATCGGCGTAGAAGATTAACAACAACTTATAAAAAAAATAGACTTATTTTTTATTGATATAAAAAGCTTTATTTCTTAAAATTTCTGGCTTTACTTTCGTGATTATGAACACGATTACACAAATACAAAGCTCAGCTTGGCTTGGATGACATCTATTATTAGAAATGTAACTTAAAACTAATTTCAAGGAATATACCCTATTTTCCGACCATGTCTTCAGGGCATCAAGGCCATCATGCCCTGAAAGCATCAATGGTTGATTGATTGACCCTAAAACTTGAACTGAGACTGTTGAATAAGACTAGAAGCAATTATCTATCTTTTTGGTCCTCGGTCTCCTGAGCGCCATATCTATTTAAAATTGTATTTAATTAGTAGATATAACTACCCAGAAGTTTCTTTTGCAAGTAAAATACATTCTTGACAAGAGATAGTAGTAATAGAAGGAAACAAACAATTTTTTTTTTTTTATCAAATTATTTCATCGTTCGTTTTTTTGGGAACACCATATGAGCGCTAATTTTGAATTTCAAATAACAGGCGCCGTGGCTTAGTTGGTTAAAGCGCCTGTCTAGTAAACAGGAGATCGCGAGTTCGAATCTCGCCGGGGCCTTCAATTGTCTAGTAGACTTTTTTGTTTCTTTTTAATTATATTTGTTACTACTCGATACTCTTATTTTTATACTATACAATATACATACTTTAATATAACGATTTTTTATTTTGATTTATAGGCATCTTTATTGTCATGTACCCCGCACAGGCAGAGTAGGCAAAGAGAACCTATAAACCTAGTGTTAAAATCCTCCGTTCTCATTAGGGCACTTCCGTTACCCACTTTCCGCCGAATTATCGAGGTATTATGTTTTGAATGGCCGTAGCCCCATGGCGCCCCCCTTGGCCACGTTACCAACGAGCAATACAAGGGAGGCTATAAGAAAACTTGATAAATATGTAAATACTTACTTATACTTTTAAATATATTTTTCTTCTAGGTATTGTTAAAATTACAATACTACTACTTGATACTAAGTTAGTATGGATATATTCCTTTGTAATAAAAAATATCGATGTACATATAATATGGGTGTCAAATAAAACCATTGAAATATCATCACTCGTATATTGACTTATTTTTTGTATATTATTTACAAATTTACAATTCTATATAACAGCTGACTCTAACAATTTACATACGTTATATATAAGTAGGTACTCCACTTAATGTTGTGAAACACTAATTCAATACTATTGAATAATATCTTCGTATTATTAATAGATACTAAGAGAGACTTGAATACTTTTAGTTGAAAATGTTAATTTAATAATTAACATTTATTTATATACTTGTGTTTTTTTATATATGTAGATTTCTATAAAAATTAAAGAAATAAATCGATTAGTACATGTATTATTATAGGCCATTAATTGTAGTTAACTGCAAAATCGAACTTGTATATTTTTCTAAAAAAAATGTTTAATATTACTTTCTTAATGTATTTAATATTACTGTTGGTATAAAAAGAAAGATAAGAACAAAAGGGTTACTCGCGCTCCGTACAAGGCAGAAGTCACGACTTGAAGTTAAATAAACATGGAATTTAAATAGGTGTATAGTTATGGTAACAGTGCATTTGAACTTTGAACTATTTTGTAAAAACTAAAAACTTGAAATTATTGTTGTATTATGAAGTTTTTTTTTTTTCATTAAATAATTGAACTTTAATATAAAGCCAAAGAAGCTATCTGTCATTGTAAGTAATAAAGTTAAGTTATTGTAATATTGAAAGATTCCTTCGTTCGAATTCGTTTATCATGACATTATTTTTTCTTCTTTTACCTAAATGAAAATAACGATAGTCAATTTGATTTTACATTTAATTAATTAAAAATAACAAATCAATAAACATAATTTCCATGCCTTCAGTTTGAACAACATAATTTAAATAATTACCTTTTTTAAATTTCCATAATAACAAAAATTTCAATAAATCATAATTTTATTTTACTTTTTAATGATTGGCACTAAACTTTTTTGGCACTTATTCAATTTACTCTCTGTCTATTAAATGCGATATAAATAAAAAAAAACAATCAAACAATCCAATTAGGAGCATTGTTTAGTTTGTATACATCATTGGTACGTGTGTACGTCTAACGAATTTAATAAGATCTATACAATTTTTTAATTAATTGTCCTCGTTCTCAGAAACATTTGACATCAGCATTGTTTTTATTATATATTTTACACGTTACTTAATAAATAATATAATAACATTATCGTTTTGTTATAAGGAAAATGGGTCGAATCCCGAAGCTAAACAGATGGCGCCATCATTGTAAGTGTTTCCGTCTTTTATTTAGTCCATCAGTTCGTTAATATCATGTTGTTAGAAGAAAACATAAAAAACAATATATTTATGTAGCAAAATATAAGTTAAACCAAAGACAAATCTTATATTTTCTTAGCACGGGATTAGAACCCGTGGAAGTTTGCAATTTTTCGTTCAAAAGCAATACTTTTCATGAAAACCTCTTTAAAAGCTATATTTAAAAGTGTAGAACACTTAAAATGAGACGCACGTTAAAAGACAGCCTACTTCTACAATTGTTTTCAACAGAACTTTAATAAACATCTATATATTTCATAAAATCCGAGGCACATTCAATATACGTATAAAGTTTATTCTATCAATATTTACATATACTCTTTTACGCTAATATGGCAGTATTGAGGTTTCAAATAATATTTTTAATACGATGTTCCTCATATATTTTCATTTTTATTTCGGTGCAAATGGAAAAATCTATTTAAAACTCACAATTGATAAAATGACCGACTTAATAAGTCACATATTTTAGAAAGTCTATAAAAAAATTAACGTAGCGGGGCTCGAACTTCACTCGTTTAACTCGTTAAAATTTTCATACAATTTCTATATGTTTTTCCTTAGTTCGAAATAACTAAAAATGTTTAAATACATAAGTAAGTCATCATTGGCAGTATCATGTTCAGTTTTGTAAAAAAAAACCATATGAAAGTTCTATGCAAAAGAAAAAGAAAAATATATGAAGAAATGCTAGCGTATATCTAAATAATATAAAATATACAAAATCAATACACTATTATATTAAAATCAGTCTCTTATACGCCTCTAACAAGTATTACCACAAGGTATCTGTAAGGCCTCGTACGTCCACTATTTCACTATTTTCACTATATTATTGTCGTCTTTGGATTGTCTTTTCATAGGAATGTCTTAAGACCAAATAAGTTATTATGAAGATTCACTGATCACTTTAGTTAGTTTTTAGATTGTTATTTAAATAGAAATCTTTAAATTTTATTCGGATTATTTACGGCTTTTGTGTATTTTAAACGAATCTCGTTAATTGTGTGTGGAAGTCTCGTAGGAATATCTGCAATTGTGGCAACGTGGGCCGGTCGTCTGGCGACATCGCCCAACAATAGGCCATTACTGCGAACCTGGGGGAAAAGAAACAACGTAAGAACTAACTGTCTGAGCAAATATAATATACAAACTACTAAAGGTACATATTACTGTTAGGGAAATAATTCTTAGCAAATAACAAAAAGTAATTCAATTTGTTAAGTTTATTAACACAAAAAGTTTGATTTTAGTCTTCTTGTGTATAGTTACGCAAATACTTATAATAGTATTTCCCGTAACATTATTAACGCTAATGGAGTGTTTTTGTCAATTATCATACACCAGTCTGCTCATAAATAAATTATTGAACTTTCCATGTATAAATATTTTTTTGTAAGCAAGTAAACAGAGTCTTGATAAAATAAAAAGAAAAAAATAAAATTCCAAATATCTCCCAAATATCTCATAATAAAATTTTATTTAAAAAAATATAATAAATAATACATATATAATAGTATGACTTACAATTCATCAGGACAATTCGCTGGTTGTTGCAACCGATAACCGTCCCTCAAGTATGCGGCGATTTCAAAGGGATCCACTTCGGCATATGGCTGATGAGCCAAAGTCGTGAGCTCCCATAACAAAACACCTAAAGCCCATACATCAGCTGACGGACTAAATTGTTTCTTCGATAACGCTTCTAATGCCAGCCATTTTATTGGTCTGTTCTCGTTATCTCCTAAACAGTGGTAGTCTCCAGGGTATAGGTCCCGTGATAATGCGTTGTCTGCGATCATAACGCGCAGATTTTCGTCCACTCTGTTAAAGAAATAAAATTATTGAGATATTTGCAAGATAATTAAAATTTTCCTTAAGAATTTTTTTTAATTAGGTCTATAAATTTTGCTCTAAAATTATCTATTAATACTTACATGCAATTTCTAGCAGCTATATCCTTGTGCAGTACGTGCTGTGAGTGTAAATATTGTAAGCCGTCTAAGGCATGTAATGCCATTCTTACGACGTGTTGGGTGGTGAGCGGTGGAGGAGGTGGTCCATTTGAGGCGACACCTAAATTTACCCCACGACAAGCCAAAAGAAACTGCTTCAAATTCCTCCAACCACCGCTCCAAGGATAAAGGAGAAACGGAGCAGTTTGGTCTTCTATGCTCACACCCAGAACAGATAAAACACGCTCGTGTTGCAGTCCATATAACATACATCCTTCTTGTAGAAGGAGTGATACCTAAAAAATAAATTAGAAATAAGTAAAATAATATAAAAAATATTATTGATGAGATTAAGAGAAGAGAATGTCTTTGTGTATGTACGTGGGTGAAATATTTTACCTGAACTTGTGAAGCGTGTTCAGCAACCGTTTTTACTAAAACCTCTTGTTCTCTTGCTTCCTCATCCGCATACGTTCCTCGATAAACTCTACCAAAAGTTCCTTCCATGGCAACTGAACGCAATCTCACTCTACATCTTTGTATCGTCAATTCCGCAATTCTCTGCTGCAAATCTCTAGCTCTTTCCTCTGCAGCTGCGGCTGGTAGGGACGTGGGCCGCCGGTAACTAGTGTAACTAGCTGCCGATTTGCATGAGGAATCTGGTAAGAAAGCATGGGCGTCTTGTTCATCACTTCGAGCTCTTCGTAGTTTCCTGGCTCGCGCTCGGCATACAATTGCAGCGATTGCAGCTATTAGTAGTGCTGCGCCCGCACAACCTGCACCCGCGTAGAATATATCTGCAGATGTTGGAGCATGCGGTGCACTGTCCACCCTCACCGCTGGTCGAGGTGCCTCTTTCAAACATATTTTACGCCGACGGAAGTGTAAAGCAGTAGATGATGAACCAGTAGATACATTAAGAGATATGGTAACGTCAACTTCGGCGGCCACCGTGCGCGTACATGGCA
Organism: Heliconius ethilla aerotome; assembly: GCA_001485985.1. NCBI lineage: Eukaryota > Metazoa > Arthropoda > Insecta > Lepidoptera > Nymphalidae > Heliconius > Heliconius ethilla. Next base: position 4,101 of record FAPJ01028856.1, on the reverse strand, counting down.
AGTCAACTCGCCATGTTTGCGGCTCCGTAGGCACGAAGCCTTCGGTAGAAATATTAAGAGTTGGCGTGTGTAAAGCTTGTTGGTCCGGTTCTATTTCCACGTGTAACGTATACGGTAGCTGCAACAAAAAAAAATGTTATAAATTTATATTATAATAATATATCTACATATATATTTACTGCTTTAATATATACTTAAATTCAAATACATATTCATATTCTATAGTTTAGGGGGGTTTAGTTCTAGCGGGGTAGTGAGAGAGAACGGAGCGCCAAACGCTACGGTCTATAGTTTAAAAACATAAAAAGCTTGAACAAACATTCGTGCATACCTAACGGGTCGTCCACATAACCATTTAACTGTACCACTGCGAATAATGGCTGAACCTAAGAAGGAGCGACCCATAGATATGTCAAGCGGATCAAATGTCTATGACCTTCCGGTAGAACGGGGACAACTGCTTTGTCGTATTTTTACACTGCCTTTGTTAAATTCTAATTTATTCGAGCATAAAATATATTGTAAATAAATAATTTCGTTGGTAAAAACAAGTAGCCAATTAAAATTGTAAAACTTAATTGAAATTTAATTGGAGGTTGAATATAACAAGCGTGTAAACGAGTACCAATTTACACAAACGAGCTGCATAAATAGCAGTCAACACTTCCTTTACAATCTAACTAATCATCGCGCGGCACACGAATGATAAAACAAACAGACAAACAGTTTAGCCGCGGGCTCTTTACCTTCATTAAGCATGAGAAGCCTCGAGAAGCCTCGTAAGCGTAGGTGCGACAGCGTGGTCACTAATTAAATATTACCTCGCGAGTCGGCATAGACAATAGTGAGTAGGTACGATCTTTCATTACCGTTCGTAACGGTTTTCCAAATATTTGCCGTAGAGTCAAAGACGCCGACAAACCATAAAGAACTAACCGGCTACAATTATAATTATCATTGTGGAATCATATTAGCTGTGATAGGGTAACTAACAATTACAGTACGGTCAACAAGTAGTGGGTGTGTGGTAGATTTTCTGAACTTTTGCGCAATGTTCATTCGGGAAGAGAATAATCAAAAATAAAAAAAAAATTAAAATCAAATCTGCGCAGCCATCTACGGCTAACTTCGATTTGGTGGTAATGAAGTTAATTTTAGAAAATATGACTTATGGATAATGTTTTTAGTTTCATTAAAACTTAAAAACTCAAGTCTCGGACACAATACATTCTCTAACGGTTCAGGACAAGAGAACACTGTTATCCCAACTTAAGCCGTTGTTTATTAACATAATATACACATTTTTTAAAAAAATTACGCGATCTTGGCGATTTGAAGAACGTTTTCTTTTTATTAAATACAAATTTTACTCTAAAGGAAGTCTGTTGAATAAAAAACGAATTTCATTGTAAAATTTTTTTAGCTTACAATCCTGTCCTATATTGGCAGATGTTTCATTAGTATGTATATTTATTTATTTAATACTGAGAACCGCGTACATTGTACATACACACACATTTTTTCATATTGTTAAGCAATATCATCTGTAAAACAAATTCAGAACATCTGCTCAATGACAACTGTTCACTGTCTCATAAATAGAAAATTTCTCAGTATCAATAAACAACAATTTGAATACAAGATAACACTAAATATTTTACATATTACAGTGTAACTAGATCTATAACCGCACACGGCAGGGTAAGCAAAGGGAACATAGTGTCAAAACACTCCGTGCTCCATTTTCCGGCAAATTCTGGAGGTATTGCTTGTTGAGTTAATTTGATAAATATTTCATTTCTTTGAGTGGAAATCGAACCTTCACAAACAGTTGCGTTTACGGTCACACGTTTGTACCTGGCTTCTATGAAAGGCATCCTGTATCCTGTATCCTTTATGATGTTATTATAACTATCTATTTATAATTAATCGCATTAAACACGAAGTTCACCACTTTATTTAGTTCCATATACATATATTCCTGCATGATCTATATGTTAGTACGTTCCCCCTTTCGTGGACATTGATTGATCTGGCTGCGGTCTCAGCACCGGCATCATCTTACATCCATTACCGGCGTTTTAAGACCTTGCAGCCTTGGATTTTGTTTCATTGTGCCCGAGATGTAAATAAATGCACATAATATTTGGATATCAATACAAGTCAAATGAACGACCGTCTGCTTTAAGATTCGTTCACCCAAATTTACATAACAAGCGTATGATTTTACGTTCTCGTCTCACTATCGTTTCTACAACTGTATATTTTTAAATTTAAATGTATAATTGATTTTTGTTATAAATTGCGGATTTTAATGTTATATTTTATTTAAATGTAATAATTGAATGCCATTGGAAAAGATTTTGTTCAAAAAATGTATTGACGAAGCTGTTAAAACTTCAAATATTATCCGTTGTCATCACGAAGCACTCATATTATTTTTATACGTAACATAAATATGTTGTAATATATATTTGAATTATTATTGGCTTTTGACGGCGTTGAATTCCGCCACTCAACATGCAATGTCCCGAAAATCAGGCGGTGGAGTGTGTGGGGAACGAACTGACTTGACAAGTAGGTTTCTAACTACGATATAGGTATAACGTGAAACCAACAAATATATTTTATACCATATTTAGAAATAAAATATAACAAAAATATGCAGTATTTTAAAATTTTAAAAAGTGTTAAGATAAAATTTATTACACTGTTGTAACCTATTACCATCGCATATCGAAAAACAAGATAGTCTTATCGAAGTTATTTACGAGCTATCTAAATTCAAGCAAAGCTCCGTATTTACATAAGAACAGCCGTTTTTAAGGCGAACGAATAAATGGAAGAGCGACAGAATAATCCTACTGCTATACCTACATATAAAATATAAAACGTAACTTACATACAATGTTTATGTGATATATTTCAAAATATAAGAAATTATTGAAAAATGATTTTTTTTTTCATTATTACAAAACAAAAATAATTATTTTGATTATATGTTTATTTTGTGTATTGTACTCGCAAGGAAGTTAGACGTAGACTAAACTGTCATTCGATCTATTGTTTTCTATGGCGCCTTCATAATTATTATCAAACATGGCCACTTACGAATTCTTCCATCGTTAGCTCACCGTAAGCCATTAGCCATATATTATTCACATTACAATACATTGTTAAGATTAATAGCTTCTGTTTGACATTTCCCCATATATATTAAATATTTATAAATTGATCACGTAGTCGACTAGGTATAGAAAGAAGTAGGTACGATAATGTCTGTGCTTTAAAATAGATTTAAGACGAACAAAAACGATGTAAGATGCAGTATGAGAAAATATTTTTTTCTTAGTAATTAATTATGCTATTTAGTAAATTCTACTTTACAAGAACAAGTAATTAAATTGTAATTTCAAATGACAGAAACCGATTGACTAGTTCTTGCTTTTCTTCCACAGTTTAAAAGATAAATAAAACCTTCTTTTTTATTACTTTTAACTAATTATAATAATAATATATTAAAGATAATACTAACCGGTCGTCTAGTAAGGCTCTGCCAAGTGAAGTGCAGTTCTCCTATCGTTGCCGGTACGGGCACAACGAAATTTAGGGCGTAGAAATTTATTTGTCCATCTCGCACGTAGAAGAGTTCTGCTGTTAGACCTGTGGACAAAATGAGAATTATTATTTTTTGTATTATTTAAAACTATAACAGTCAAAATAATTTATCTCATTTCCAGCTTCCGGTGTGCAAATATATGAGCGCTTACAAAAAATGATTGTAAATTGAAACCAAATCTATTGTAAGTACAACCGCCATTAAATCAATACATAAAAATATCTGACAAAAAGATTGGATCGCGCGCGTACTATGGCGGCGACATCAAAGCACGAGACGCCGACTTCCACGCCACCTGTCTACAAATCATGAGAAACTAAAAAAAAACTACTTGTTTGAAGAAAAGTACATACTTGAGATCTACAAAAAGTTACCGCATCCAAAGTCGTATAATCAAAAAGTCTGATTAAGTTTATTTGTCTGTTACTGTTCTTACTAGAAGAAGAACGCTGTATCCCGCAGACAGCAGTGTAGGCAGAGGG
>FAPJ01028800.1:3787-14726 GCA_001485985.1 Heliconius ethilla aerotome | reverse complement strand
TAATATAGGTATGGATAACGATATTACTTAGCATTACAGAAAATAATTGTAACTTTCCACGGGTCTAATTACATTGGACTCATTAAGGTAGAACCTGTTTAAAAGTTTAATGCAAATAGTTATTCGTTGTTTCAGAATGAGAGGAGCTAAAGCCGTTTTGCTCGTTTTATTGTTTGGACATCTTTCTGCTCTACCAGATACGATTCGAATAGGTAAGTATCTGAAACTACAATTAGAAATACGATTACTTACGGATCGTATTTTATTTTTGAACTTGTTTCACTAATTTTATTTATTCCATTTCGAAAACTAATATTTACATTTCTTGCGTGTGTAGCATTGAATTTACATCAAAGGAAACCCTGAAAAATGTCGAAATGCGGTAAAGGGAGCGCCGTACATTTTAAAGTGTGTATGGCTCTTTTACCCCACATTTGGGTCATCTTGACCTAATATTTTTGGTCTGGTCGACGTTTATGGCATGATATTTAAGAAATCTAATTACGTTAATGTAGTATGTATCTATGTCTTTATGCAAACATGAAATTATATGCATATCTAAATTTTTCTTTCATGTAAAATTTGGGGAGTTCTATTAATTTAAATGGTTATATTACTTTTATTATTCATATTAAATATATTAATATTTCGTTTGTTAAAAAAATTATGACTATCGGAGAAACGATATTGTTTGTATGCTTGCACATGAATAATAAATAGCAAGACTATTTTTTGAAACAGGGGGCCTATTTCATCCTGAGGATGATAAACAAGAAGTTGCATTTCGCTACGCCGTAGAAAGGGTTAACGCAGACCGCGCCGTGTTGCCGCGAGCCAAATTACTCGCCCAAGTAGAAACTATATCACCACAAGATAGTTTTCACGCATCCAAACGAGGTTTGTTCTTCAGTTCCACTAAATTACAACCCAACATTGTAATTCATGACAACTACGTAAAAATGTACTATAAATATGTGTAACAATTTTTCATTTGCATTTACTCTAAATACTGAAATTTAAATTATTCTTTTAGTATGTCATTTGTTAAGAAGCGGTGTTGCGGCCATTTTTGGTCCCCAATCAGCTCCTGCTGCAGCGCACGTACAGTCTATTTGCGACACAATGGAACTGCCCCACTTGGAGACTAGATGGGACTATCGAACTAGACGCGAGTCCTGTCTTGTTAACCTTTACCCACATCCCGCTGCACTTAGCCGAGTAAGTGGACTGAGAAAAATAGCATTTCGTAACTAGTTGGGAGACGACGCAATGCGTCTTTAACTGTTCCGCACGAAGATTTATTATTATTTGAAAGATTCGTATATATAAACATTTCTATAATAAGTGGATATCTTTTTAAAACTATATTTTCTTACTTTAATAGAAAACGTAAAGATAATTTACGTATCATAGCTCAAAAGAGGCGTAGGTTTAAATTATCTTTTTTCTAAAAAAGTATTCTTCTTTGCTTAGAGTGGAATTAAAAATGTTAAAAGTAAATAATCTTTTTAGGCCTACGTAGATTTGGTGCGAGCGTGGGGATGGAAATCATTCACTATAGTATATGAAAACAGCGACGGCTTAGTTCGTTTGCAGGAATTATTGAAAGCCCATGGGCCCTCGGAGCTACCCGTCGCCGTCCGACAGCTGCCAGATTCACACGATTACAGGTTAACACTCTGAGATTTAGAACATGTCTGTACAATCGCTTCCAAATAGCTTACACTATGTTTTATTTCGTATCTTGGGAATTGGGCATTCTAATATCCGGATGTTGCTTAGTATATTTCTACAGAAAGTCTGTTAATAAAATAAATGTAAATATGTGTTTTATTTACTATCAATTTTTAGGCCACTTTTAAAGCAAATAAAGAATTCGGCGGAATCACATATAGTGTTGGACTGCACGACTGAGAGAATACGAGATGTACTACAGCAAGCACAACAGATTGGAATGATGTCAGATTACCACAGCTACCTCATCACTTCGTTGGTAAGAGAATTTAATCTATAATATTATATTAAAATAAAAAGAATATTCTTTTCTTTTCTCTATTAAAATTAAATTTAAAATATATATGTATCTCATTTTTAATATTTCGTACACAATTGTAAATAGATTGAAAGCATTTTTATGTAATTATAAAGTACACGTATGAATGTTGTTGATTATTGTATTTTTTTAATTAAGCGGAAATATAAATGAGTAATTTATATAAATAATATTTAATGTCATTTTGGTTTCTATTTATTGCTTCCATATAAGTCGTAAACAGCTTTAAAGCTTTATTGAATGGATTTTCTAAATGCAATCGAAAATATATTCATTTTTATTTATCTAGACTATTTTTAAATCAATGTTGCTTACATTGAATTTAATCCTCTTGTTTGTTAATGGTTCGGATAGTGTCCTTTATCGGATTTAGTGCAGCACCGTTAAGTGCATTCTATTGAGCATAATTATGTACTTACATTACAAGTATGTATCTTTATGTACACAGCTTCGTGAAATGTCGGCAGTTTGTTTAAACCTAATGACACATATGTAAAAATATTTATATTATTAGATTTTTCTAACAAATGATATTATCTATATACAGCTTACTTTCAAAATGTTTCTGTCGTCAATCGATTACATATAATACTACTGTAAGCTACAATCCCATTTTAGTCTTACCAAATGTTTATTTCTTATGAAATGCTACTTAAAAAGCTATGGCAAGCACATTAGCATGTAAGAAAGCTTTCGACGAATTTTAAATATGACAATATTATATTCATAGTAATGAAGTTAATGCTGTTATCGTTTAGGATCTCCACAGTGTCGATCTAGAAGAATTTAAATATGGCGGAACGAATATAACAGCTTTGAGGCTTCTTGATCCAGAAAGGACAGAAGTCCAGAGGGTTGTTCGGGATTGGGTGTACGATGAGGCGAGAAAGGGTCGGAAACTCCAACTGGGGCATACTTCGTCCAAGGTAATATAATTTTACATATCTGTAGGACAACCCGAACGCGCGTAAAAATGACCATATAATTTTCTTTGTTACAGGAAAATATGACCTTTATAAAGGTAAGTGAGTGTTATAAAACATTAAAAAAAATTATTATGTTTAATATACTATACTATCACTATATCTATATTACAATTAGGTATTTTCTGAACTTACTTGTTCCTGTGATCGATAATACAAGTTATTTTAAACAATGTTAAATCATAAACAAAATGGTTCACATACCAACGTTCCTTACTCGTCACAATAATAAAGTGGAGCTTCTATTATTCAGAATGGGTTGTCAAATCCCATACAGACGTCCACGTTTCATGCGGTCTTATTTTACGCAATGTTGCTTTTTCGTGGTTACCGATTTGACGTTAAAATTTATTTTTCATATGCATTTCGAATAAGAGTGGCTGACTGACTTAAGTATAATTGTAATGCTATTTATGTATATTACAAAGCTATATAAATTATTAATTGAATTAATATTTAATTGATTTTTTCTTCTTTAAACTTTCTTTCCTATGTAATAATGTTTTCCTAGTATTTTAAATAATTTTATTAGAAGTTATTTTTGTATATATAAAATTATGTGGTGGCTAATAACAAGTAATGAGACAAAAATAACTCACAGACAGAAACCGCACTGATGTACGACGCAGTACATTTGTTTGCTAAAGCATTACACGACCTTGACACTTCGCAACAGATCGATGTAAGACCGCTGTCATGTGAAGCTGAAGACACGTGGCCCCACGGATACAGTTTAATTAATTATATGAAAATTGTAAGTAAATATGTTAATATAGTTTATATTATATAATTATTATTTTAAAAGTTGGTATTGATAACAAATTATTAAAACGAAAGGCAACATGCTTAGAGCAAAACGTAGAAGAAATATTTCACATTTACATTTATTAAAAGTTATATCGTCACTTTATATATTATTATTTATCTATTTATATTATTAGGATGTATCTATAAACTTGTTAACTTATATACAATCTTGCTGCTTCGTTGGGCAGGTCGAAATGAAAGGATTAACGGGTGTTATAAAGTTTGACCATCAAGGGTTTAGAAGCGACTTTACACTTGATATTATCGAACTAACAAGAGAAGGCCTTCAAAAGGCAGGATCTTGGAACTCTTCGGAAGGTGTAAATTACACAAGATCTTATGGAGATAATCAAAAACAAATAGTTGAGATACTTCAGAATAAAACTCTCATCGTGACTACTATTTTGGTAAGTTCTACGTTTGAATTACTAAAGAATCCTACCCAAGTGGGCTGTATCCGCAAAATTAACAAGCTTTATATGAATATATTTCCCTTTGAAAGTGAACTGGGGAATAATAATACGTATAAGGCGGAACTTTACCACTAAAATATATTTATTTTTCTTTCAATTTAGAAAATTGTATTTTCATTTTGATATTATATATTTATCACTGTCCATCTCCTAGATTGAATCATTTTAAAATATAGTCATTTATATTAAAATTATATTGTAACAGTCAATCAGTTATCAATATGTATGTATATTTAAAGCAAATACGAACCTAATCATAAATATTTAGATATAAATAGGTACATGAAATAGATTTTAAATAAATATAAGAAAGCTTAACAAAACTATGCAGCTAGCTAGCTTCCTATAATTTGTCATGATGAGTCTTTAGGGAGTGCTGCAGAGCACTAAGAAATAATTTCTCGAAATTCTTACGGAAACAGGAAAAAACCGGATTTCCGGAGAAAATTGGGGGCTGAAAGTTGTTCGTAGTTATAGAATTTCAAATAAATATTATAAACATCTATTTACATAAATATTTATACTAATATGTATTTGGCTATGTTTATTTTAAAACGTACAAAAGTTTTATTGAAATGTCCAAGCTTGAATCACTTTGTATAACAATTGCCTTTATTACTACAATATTGCGGAGGGTTATATTGTTCGTGAATTAAATAACTCACAATATTATAATATATTTTTATCAAAAACATAAAAAGAATTAGTCTGTGTATTATACTTTATATGAGTTTTTGTATTTACAAATTACAAATTTGCTAGAAATATAGCAAAAATAATACTTTACATATAACAATGAACAAAGCTATTGTGATGATGAATTCATTTCATATGATAGCTATGAAATAGTTTTCTATATAAAAAAATATATATTTTACGCTGTATTCCCCATGTAGCAGGGTAGGCAGAGGGAACCTAAGATACTCCGATCCCCACTTTCCCCTGAATTCTGGAGTTATTACGTGTTGAGTTTAACTTAAAATATTAAATATTTCATATCCTCGAGTGGGAACCGAATCTACAACATGTCTCGTTTACAATTACTCACTTTTGCCCCTTCTCCGCAACTGGTCTAACAAAAATTTTATACTAAAAATGTAATTTATATATTTAATTAATTTATATAACTCCAGTGCTAGTTCCCAAATACAAAAGATCTTTTATATCATAGAGCGCACCGTATTGCATGCGAAGAGAGGCAAGCGAGAAGCTAACAGGCAACGCTCAATTCGAGGGGTATGCCATTGATCTCATTCACGAGATATCTAAAGTTCTCGGCTTCAATTACACGTTCAAACTCGCGCCCGACGGTCGATACGGCTCCTATAACAGGGAGACGAAGGAGTGGGACGGAATGATACGGGAACTCCTGGAGCAGAGAGCTGATGTTGCGATCGCGGACCTCACCATCACTTATGATAGGTATATTTACATTTATTTGTGTTTCTATTAATAATACTTCGAACTTCTGACATATTTATAAGATAAAATATTAACCTCTCTCTATTATAACCTCTAAAAGTATATTAATAGGGATGATCGTAATACTAGCTTCTCGTACGTATATATTAATTAATATATTAGAAGCTATCAAGGCCAATTTCTCTAGGGCCGGGTGACGCCTACGATATTTGAACTAAATCTGAGTTAATGAGAATTTGGACTAAAAGCAATTTCTGGATTAAATCTATAACAGATAAGGGATACAAAGTAAGGTCCTCTATTTACCAAAAGTAAATTATGCCTTAATGAAACTAAGAAGGTTTGCAAGAAAATTCTACTTTTTTGTTCTTTCCCTACACTTTGTGAGGTAACAATAAAAATATTATACGATTACTTAAAGAAGTAAACGGGAGAAAGAAATATCTTAATTTAAAATAAAAAATCTAAAAATATTGATTTGAACTCATAACAACAATATCACGGAACATCTTATCAACTGTAAGGGACCAAACGATATTAAATTTGCCAACACACTCATACGTTATATGAGAATTATATTAAACTATGAATTTGGCAACAAGCTCTTAACCGTTGTCAACATAAATCAGAATAAAACCGTTTTCGTTTGTAACTGTCGAGAACACTTCGGAATCCATTTTATTGGTAGTGACAATTTAAGCCAATAATTTATTTTATTACGACAGGGAGCAAGTGGTCGACTTCACAATGCCTTTCATGAACTTAGGCATTTCAGTACTTTACCGAAAACCTATAAAGCAGCCACCCAATTTGTTCTCCTTCTTATCACCCCTGTCACTCGATGTCTGGATATACATGGCGACAGCTTACTTGGGGGTTTCAGTACTCCTGTTTATACTTGCCAGGTAAGTCTTGTATTACATTCAGCTTGAACAACGCCAAATAATTAGTGAAAGATCATGCAACTTGTGTTGATTTATATTTAAATAATGTTATTTATAACTAAAGATTTTATTTATGAAACGTGTTTTAAAGAAATCGATTAATATAATAGGTTTACTCCATATGAATGGCATCAAACACATACTCCGGACGGCGAAAAAATGGAAAATATATTTTCTCTAGCAAATTGTTTGTGGTTCGCAATCGGATCTCTAATGCAACAAAGCTGTGACTTTTTGCCCAAGTAAGATAGCAAATACAGATGATTATCAGAATATACTTGGTATTAGCAAGTGTATAAGAATGTATCAGGATTTTAGTGAACTCAGCGAAGTCCACAGCAAAGAATGCGGGTTTATCAGAAAATCGATCTTGAATCTTTTGCCATTTATCTATTTTGTTTATTTTATTTTATGGATTTGAATGATATTCAATTAATATATTGAAATTTAATTGTAAATGTATAACGTGACTTAAAACTATTTTAAATTAACTTTTTGTTTGTTACTAAAAGAGGTAGTAAAACAATTTGTAAAAATGAAATACATTTTTCATTTAAATCATTTAAGAAATAGTGCCATGGCTTGCCCATAGCTCAATTTCTTTAAACTTTTTAAATTACTTTAACGTTACCAACTATTAGACAAACTATAAAATATTTACTGCTCAATCGAAGAAAAGTCATTGTTTCAAAAAGTATAATCAGTCTGTTCAACGTTCAACTACCAAACCTGTCTTTTGTACAGATTTAAAGAAAAGAACAAACGAAAAAAAAATGGCAAAATATTCAATTGGCAAAAAAAAATTAAATGGGCATATTTGGGCGCAGGTTCAGCCCGTACGAGTGGGACAGCCGCAACTGTCTCGACGAGCCGCCAGTGCTGGAGAATCAGTTCACGCTGTTGAACTCGCTGTGGTTCACTATCGGCTCCTTGATGCAGCAAGGTTCGGATATCGCACCGAAGTAAGTCAAGACGGCCTTAGTAACGTCGTCGACCATTAACTATGAGTAAACGCTAATTTTTGTTGTTATAATGATGAATTATTAGATAGGACATAGTGAAGTATATATAAATTGTAAAAAAAGGTAATTATACAAAATTAAATTAAAATTGAAAAGTTTTTTCTTATGTGGTCTGCTACTATTGATAAAATTAAGTTATATATATGGCTAAAATATTAACATACTTAGATTCTAATAATATTAACTATCGAAATGTAAAAATTAATAATAAAATTAAATATTTTTTTCAACATAAAACGTTATTATTTATTTATATAAGAATTGCTTCCGGCTGTGGAGTACACTTAAGGAACTTCCTTTAGTAATTAGTTACAAAGCGACCGCAGCCCTTTGTGAATTTTAAGCTTCGGTAGTCCGACGACTAATCTAAATAGTAGCGTGTCTGTAATCTGAAATATTCAGGATTCTCATTATAGTTTGCTAAAAATTTTGTTATTTAGTTGCTAAATATAAACTTGCGCTTTCATAGTATCCATAGCTTGCTGCATCAGGTTTTAAAGTTAGTAGTTTCAAATTGAGACCGATTTTACATTTTATTTCACTTTAAAGAAATTCTTAACTTGCGTAAAATCGCTCTCAACTTTATATTTTTTTTATATTGGACCAACAATTATGCTTAAGAATTTTCTTGGTCCATAAAATTTCTTATGACACCATATTTTAAACGAAGTTACTTTTATATTTTATCTGGATCTCATGCCACGAGACGTGTTCAAAAAATCACTGTTTTTAATTAAATTTGTCTAACATGTGTGTTTTTGGGTACATTCTAATAAGAAATAACTAATTTTATATGAATACAACATTGTCATACATTAGATTTTATTTTATTTCCTTATTTATTGGTAAGCTCAATTCCAAAATCCAAATATATCTGTTTTGTGAAGGGTTCCACTCACACTTTCGCGTCACTCCGTCAACGACATAAACTTTCTCGTCACTCCCTCAACCACACACACTTGCACGTCACTCCGTCAACGACACTTAAACTGATATTTCGTGGTAATCAGGAACAACACGTCGAGTGGTAAGGGTGACTGGGTTTCGACATAATTGTTTGTATACGTGTACGTAGCTAGCATCATACGGGTAAGCGTAGAGAATTCGCAATGTTTTTTTTAACAACGCTCTATAAAAATTATTCCATTGTTCAAAATTTTACACAAGAGTAAGTTCAAATAATAAAACATAATGAACATTCCTATTAATCGACGTAAACATCAACCGCATTGAAAACAAGGGAAATAAACATTATTTATAAGCCGTACTGTACTGATTTTTTCAAACAATTTTAATTACTGTCTACGCTTACCCATATTAGAAAAACTTATATACGCAAGCTGTTGTTTCAAAACAATACATTTGGTATACACAGAGCGGTGTCCACGCGGATGGTTGCGGGGATGTGGTGGTTTTTCACATTGATCATGATATCTTCGTATACTGCAAACTTAGCTGCCTTTCTAACTGTTGAACGTATGGATTCGCCTATAGAAAGTGCTGAAGACTTGGCAAAACAAACTAAAATCAAATATGGCGCCTTAAAAGGAGGTTCTACAGCTGCTTTCTTTAGGGTAACATTATTTAATTTTATTAAGTCTAACCTATGAAATCCTAACATTAGTTCTTAATTTATAACTGATCGAAAAATTAATAAAACCCGCTCGTAAAACTGTTATGATGCAATAGTTAACATCGCATTTTATTTGAATTCGGTTCTCGATTTATGACCTTGAAGTAAGCTTTTTAATTTTATTATCTCAGATATTTTCAGTAATGTGTTTTATTTTAAATTTAAAATACTAGGATTCCAACTTTTCAACGTACCAGCGAATGTGGTCTTTTATGGAGTCCGCCCGTCCGACAGTATTTACAAGTAGCAACAAGGAAGGAGAAGAAAGGGTGATGAGAGGAAAGGGTGGCTACGCTTACCTCATGGAATCAACTACCATTGAATATGTTGTGGAGAGAAACTGCGATCTCACTCAAGTTGGGGGGATGCTGGACTCGAAAGGCTACGGAATAGCTATGCCACCAAGTAAGTTTTACTGTCGTTTAAAAAATAATATTCCTTTACTGTCATAACTGTATAAAAACGTCAAAATATTTAAATTTAACTTAGTTAATCACTATCTTATTGTAAATATTTGTGCCTTGTTTACATTTTCCTTACAAAGAAATTTATTCAGTTTCCTCGATATAATGATGTATACGGCCTTCATGAATAACAAAGTATAAACAGTTTTTTGTTAGCAACTATCTTTCCCTGCTACTGTTAAGTAAGCTTTTCTTGCAAAAGTTTTATATTTACTCAAATTGCATTATTTTAAATAAGAGTTTTCTTAGTTATAAATGGACAGAATTGTGTTATATAATTACTCAGTTATATTAAGAAAGAAACACGAAAAATAATATACAGCACAAATAGAATTGTCAAAGGTTGTTAAAAAGAAATAGTTCTAGCTAGCTAAAAAACACAGCAAAATACAAATTAGTTCCGGTCATGGGTCTAACGTGTGCCTACGTTTGTAGATTCACCATACCGTACGGCCATAAGCGGGGCTGTTTTAAAACTGCAAGAGGAAGGAAAATTACACATACTAAAAACAAAATGGTGGAAGGAGAAACGCGGCGGTGGATCCTGTAGAGTACGTAAAACTTTTTTTCTCATTGCCTCTCTGCGAACAACCTCTTGACCTCTCAACTTTTATTAGAATTATAAGTGCTCCACGAGCAAAAGTTACCTATACCTAGGCATATATCTATTTTATTATAAGAAGGTGGCTACGCTTGTTATTTGTTTTATTTTCGACATAATTACCATTGAAAATAAAATTACTAATAATAAACACGAACTTACTTATAGCTCTATGGTTTATCTTATTTTTATAACGAACTGAATTTTAAATTCTATTACACAAACAAATAATTACATAAAAAATGTTTCGAAATTGAATAAAATGATTCCACTTCGCAATTATGAAAATTTTTTTGAGAGGAAAATAGAAACGTAATTACGATTACTTTTCTTTGAAAAGCAATTTCTATTCACTATGGTCATTATACTAACTTTGTGTTATCAAATAAGCTTAGAGATTTAATTTTGGAAATTTAGAAATTTTGTAAATTAATAACTCCTCCTTAACAGGTATACTTAATGTGCGCCAAATTAATGTTAAATAAGCATGGAAAATTGCGATATAAATAAATTTTAGAAGAAAATAAAAAATATTAT
>FAPJ01028744.1:3258-13788 GCA_001485985.1 Heliconius ethilla aerotome | reverse complement strand
ACAGCGTGAAGCTGATTTACTTAAAATAAATCCTACGACCTTCTTGTTGCAGCATAACATTTTTTCTTTAATTCTATCTTTCAGCTACAGCTTCGTTCGTGTGGTCAATTGGTATGGTGGCATATTCTTAGAGCGGGATGTAACTCTGTGTGGGCTACATTAAATCTAAACCTATAGCTTTTCTCGAGAAATCTACTATACGACACCAAAGTAATTTTTGAATTAGAACCTATAATTCCTGAGATAAGCGTGTTCAACCATAAAACTCTTCAGTTTTATATTATTAGTACAGATAAAATATTGTAACTCACCATGCCATCCCATGGAATAAGGGAAGCTGCAATGGAACAAATTATCATATCTTGTGCACAATTCTTTCATAATTGCCGCCAACTCTTGTTTTTGATTGTCATTTAAATCTGTCATTCTTTGCATCTTTTTATTTAGTGGCAAAAGCATCGTCTCGTACGGCCACGACGCCCAATATGGGACTAATGCTACCCATTCATTATTTTGTATTACTATACGTTCCTGAAAACAAATTGTTTTTTATATAAATAAACTCATTAATTTATTTTCACTAATATGTTATTTTAACTAATATGAATGTTGACAATGTCCCTATAGAAAACATTAATTTATAAATAATCTATATTAATGTTCATTTTTAATTTATAAATAATGATAGTGCTTTTATACAGAGTGGAAGCGTCAGCGCTCCTTTTACAGAAACAGCAAATAGCATTACATATAACGCAGTTACTAATAACGTAAACACTTATTACTACAAAAATATTACTGAATGTTGTTTAACTTTGAACTTTGCCACCAATACCTACTTCTCGATTTCGCGAATGGGTACTAATCATTCCAGAATTAACATTTTGTGTCAATTGCATATTCAAGCTTTTAGTAGATATATTTATTTAGTTTTTAGGGAATGAATGCATATATAAAATATAATTTATCAATCAATATATCCTTCACACTATGAATGGCATATCCACAAATAAACAATGTAAGAATATAACCTAAAGAAAACAGAAAAAAAAAAATCACCAAGAGGTTTATAGGAGGGCTATTTTTAAAGATTTTGTTCTTACACTGGGGTGTAAGTAAGTCAAATTAGTAAGTTGTTGGTAAGTTTTGTACAACTTACTTTGCTTTTTAATTCTTGTTCTAAATAATCCGCTAGCATATTTTTACCATATTTTGTATAATGTTCCTTTTGGCATCTGAAAAGAAACAACTTATTATATAATAGTGAAGGTGTGGCTGTCGTGGCTGGGGCACGATGGGGATTCCCACTCGAGGGAGTGAAATATTCAATCATTAGTTTGCTCTGGCAACACCAATCAATACGCAATGTCTTCAAAATAGTACAGGGCGTGGGGAACTTAGTCTGTTAACACTAGGTTCCCTCTGCCTACCCTGCTATATGCGAGATACAGTTTAAAGATAAATTTAAAATATTAGGTACCTCTCTTTAACTCGGGGCTCATTTGGTAAAAAACTTGACGCCCAAATTTGACAATGAGGATGTGGGTTGGAACAACCCATGATAGCTCCTTTATTTTCAAAGATTTGAACCCATGTATACCGTCTGCCTAGCTCTTGCATTTGATTGATCCACCTTTAACAGAAAGAGATAAAGTAATTACAAATATATTTATTTAACGGAACATAATTAAAGATTTTAAGTTGTCTGTTCTGTTGTCTTTGATGTTAATTAAATACGAATGTAATTCAAGTCAATAATAATTTATTGACTTGTAAGCGAATAATTGTGTAGTTCAAGCAGGCGTAGCCGCGAGTGGCTAGAATTTAATATTTTCCTTTTTCTCGCTCTGGTAATTAGGCACAACGCGGTGAGTTCCGCCACTCAATACAGAGTTCGGCGGGAATAAATATTTGAAAAGGTTGCTTACTCGTCAATCACGGCCATAATTTCTTCAACTGACATCAATGGTATTGTCATACTGGAGTCAGGATGGAAACACATTACCCTAAAAAGTAAAAAATAAATATATATATTACATATTTTGTTGCTTCACTACGTACAAATAGGGCATGCAGAGGGAACCTGGGAACCTAGTCTTAAGACAATCCGTTCCCATTTTGACACTTCCGTTCTCCATTTTACGTCGAATTCTAGGGGTGTTGCGTGTTGTTGACTCAAACTCAATTCGTCGCTTTCGTCTCGTTTTTCAGTCACAGTTATAATTATTCATAATTGACAAAGAATACTATTAGATCATTTTACACGAGTTGTCAGTTTCGACCCACTGATAGCTTTGTATCCTTATTATTTGCTTTCCTTATTTATTCCTATATTTTATTCTTTGGCATTTCTTTTAACTTGAGGGGTTAATGGTATATTATTACATTCAGAATTAAGAGAATTTCAGCGAATTAATATTCGTAGACAGTCGTGGCGCAGCGGCAGTGTCTAATTATACGCATGACAGTTGTGGGTTCGATTCCTACTCGGTGGAACGCATTATTTTCAATTCCTCGTTCTGGTATCAAGAACACGAACACGGCCTTGAATTGCGCTATTCAACAGGCAATGTTTCAAAAATTAACAATTAACAATAGATTCCCTCTTTCCACCCTGTTCTATGCTGTACGTGCTGTGCAGATACAGCGTAAAGCCACAAAAAGTTATGTCCCTAGATTTGTTACCTGCAGGTTCCTTTTGCTTGAGAACTCTGGAAGAGAGGATGTTCAGGTCCTGGAGGTTCCGGCACTCGTTCTAAAAGTGCAGGGAAGTCGTTTGGGAAGACATATGTAGATTTATAATTGGGATTGCGCTGTAAACAAGAATTTTTACTATAATTTAGTATATAGAATTTTTACTATAGTGTGTATTTTTACTGTAATGTAGTTTCGAGTCCTACTTGAGGGGTTGAATTATTGAATACTTTCATGTTCATGTACTTTCATGTTTCTAACAAAAACAATGTCTGGAAAATTGGGTGGAAATGAGGAATGTAGTATTAAACATTAGAATCCCGGTGCTTACGCTTACGCGGGATAATAGTCGCGATTCCTTACACTAACGCTAACGCTTTAAGCTAAGGAAAATACGTCCAAATATTTATAAAGAAAAATTCCATCCATCAGCCTTTTTAGGTCCACTACTGGACATAGGCCTCCCCCAACATTTTTTTTATCAGGCAAAATTACCTGTCCATTCGCCCTTACAGCACCAGCTCGTAAAGGATTGTTGGAATCTGGAGGCTGTTCCTCAGGAGCGTCCTCGGTCTGACCGCTCCAGGGCCTCTTGCAGCGGTGCGGAGAAACCAGAATCCACTCATCTTTCAGTGGATTGTATCTAACGTGTTGGTGTTCTGGAATACATATGGAACTTTTTTAAATTACGTTGTATTCTGTGTATAGCAGGGTAGGCAGAGGGAACCTAGTAATAAAACATTCATAAAACACTCTGTCCATCCCACTTTCCGTCCATTTTTCGTGACATTGTGTGTTTAGTGGCGGAACTCGACGCCCCGCTTTACCTTTTCGTGAAAATAAAAATATTATAATTAGTTACTTTCTTATCTCGCGGTTTATTTTATAACGTAAAATTTGAACTTCTGTATCATAAAGAGAAATATACATAAGTTTTGATGAAGTATCATGTTTTAAACGTGTAATGAAATTTAAAATATAATTTAAAAAAAATCTCACTGAGCAAAAAGAAAATTCATAAGCAGGTAAAGTTGCGAGTGAAATCCTGGTCTATAATGAAAAAAAAATTGGCGTTTAACAGGTATTTATTTCCTAAAGAAGTTCTCAACTGCTTTATCTTTCTATGAGTAAATGTAATTATTATAAAATATAGATAGAGTCTTATAATAATTACATTTACATACAACTTTGAACTTAATGAGAAATGCAGACATAAACTGACAGATAAACTAATTTCAAAGTATTTTAATAGACTAAAGACTATTTTATATATTTTTGTAAAGAAATAATCTATAAACTAACCTGTGGCTTCAAACTCTTGCATCGTGAATGTCCTCTGGTAGAGGGCGTTCAGTAGTGAAGTGATGGAGTAATATCGATGTTAATGTATCGATAATGTATTTTTTTTATGCTTGGTGAAGTATTGGATATCAATTGTTATTATTTTTATATGTGCATACGTCTATTCGATAATACAAAGTACAAACTATAAAGGAATAGCATATAAATACCATGAAAATTAATGCTTATAGTATACCTACCTAAAAAAGATTATCAAGATTCTTCAACAGCTTAGACGTAGGATTATTATTTTCATTTAATTTTTTTCCATACTGTATGACGCAGTTACGAATAGATAGACCCATAACTGCTCGGGGGAATGAAATATTTAATATTTCCATTTCTTTACTCTGGTATATGTGGGTACAGCACTACACATGTTTATTACCATATTGATAAAGCGCTTTGCGTTATCACACATAGACTAACATATAAATAGAGCGAACATGGTAAATAGAAAAAATAATAATGTTCGACGGCCTCGGCTTTTAATAGCATTCGGAAAAAAGAAAATATTTTATGTATAACTCTTATTGGTTTACGATTATTTCATTTTTTTTTCTAATATTGCAAATGCAAAGTAAATAATAATGATATATAAATGTTATTTTTTTTATAATTTGTCAATTCTCGAGCCATATTGGTCTGTGCCAAAAGTTTTCGTCGTACGATATGAAAAAAAAAATTATCGCTCTTTAATAAAACAATAAAGTCTAATCTGAAATAATAAGTTTTTCAATTGCCTCTGTCTAGATATATAATAAATGTAGTTAGTTCCTTTACTTCAGTTTTTACTTTAAGTATTCTATTTAATCACTCATATTTATACAATTTAAAATAAAAAATTGAAAATACGAAGCTACAGGACTTCGAAAAAATATTCCAAAATCCTATCTGTGGTATCTTAAAAGTTGTGCATCAATTTTTGTTTTTTTTTGTACATATTTTATGCATGAATAAATATAGTTAATCTATTTTGTATCCTAATAAATAAATAGCATAACATGGGCAGATAATTACTTGTTCGCTTCGCCTTGTCGTAGTAATAAAAAAAAACTTTGAAGGACGACAATGAAAATAAAAACTTTTTCTGTTATATCACTTATGAGACTGCTTTTTTATACAAGATATTCTTCATGTCATACCGTTACATATGAAAAATACCGAAAACATTTTTAATATAACACAAAGATAATAAAATTTGAAAATGACCTTTTTAAAATTTAAGTTAGCTGATTGGATTTGTGTTTTAGTCAGTGTATTTTATTTTTTTATAATTGTATTTATATAGAGCCATCTATTATTATGTTTTGAAACTAAATAAGTTTTATTATAAGGAAAAAATAACACGATGCATTTATAAAATAACTTAGAAAATATTTAGAAATTAATATTGGTAAACATTATTTTGTATTTAAATTTTATAATAATAAATGTATTAAGACCGTCGTGACCCATGGACACAAGAATGTGACTATAACGAGACGTGGACTCGAGGGAATGAATTATTATTTATTAATATATTCATTTCTTTGGCACCAAGGCAAAAGCTCGACGTTGAGTTCCACCACTTACCCCGCAATGTACCGAAAAAGTCGGTGGCAAGTGGGGAATGGAGTGTTTTAACACTAGGTTCCTTCTGCCTACCCTAGTGTGTTCGGGATACTGAAATGAATAGTTTTTGAGATTTACGAGTTCAAGCAAACGAACTGTTCAGATTTATAATATTATTAATATAATATAAATTAAATAAAAAATAATATAAATTATAAAATGAAATAAATTAGTAATTAATTAATTAATATAAATTATTACGAGAAACGATCGTACGAGCGCCATCTATTATGAGACACAAGAACTAAATTATTTTTACTGAAAATTGCGGGGTAAAAGTATAATTATTATATTATAAATGTCTTTATATGTTTAACAAGTGATTCAAGGTATGTAGAGAACGGGGTGTCTTAACTCTTAATCGTATTTGATACCATGATACAGCATAAAACTCAACTATTAATTAAGAAAATATTTTAAATATTAACTTAAGGCGATTTTGGATTTTTTTTCTCGTATATTCAAACATTTTTTTATTTATATTATGTATACAAAATATAAATAATCAATTATTGTATCATAATTATTTAATAAGCTTAGCAGGCGAAGCCGCATTTACATCGCTAGTATTATAAAAAAACTGTGTCAAAATATATAGGTACAACTAAATGTAACTGAGCTAGCTATCAATGCGTCTTTTCAGTATCCGCATTGGAGCAAATTTTGGCCTAAAACTGACACCGTTTTGCAGTTACGCTACAGGTGTCGCTCTACATATGTAGACCATATACTAGGTAGAGACCAGTCGTGGCGGTTCGATTACCACACGAGAAAATGGAACATTTAATATTTTCATTTCCTCGCTGAACACAATAAAAGCGGGGTGTTGAGTTCCGCCACTCAACACGCACATGACATGACATGATTCCAGAATTCAGCGGAAAGTAGGAAATGGATATGTTTAAATGGGATCGGAGTGTCTTAACACTAGGTTTTCAGGTTCTTCTGCCTACCCTGCTATATACAGGATACAGAGTGAAACGAAACGAAAAAATCTTACGTTCACGTTGTACCCCGCATGTAGTGGGCTTTGTTGAGGGAAATACTCCATTGCCCCGTCCGTCGTGTTAAAGTTAGATGCTATGCCGCTGCGGCACGACAACTCATTATGTCAATGTAGAAGGTATGTAGAGTACAGAGAGATAGGTCACTAAGCTCACTTTCCAATAATCATCCAGCTTAATTGCAAAATTATCATAATTCTCAAAAATTTGGAGGCTGTCGAGGCGCAGCAGCACAGCGTCCTACCGTGAACAGGGCGGTCCTGTGTTCGTGTAATATTTTTATGTTTTCGCTTTGGTAAAGGCAAAGCGCGGCGTTGAGTTCAACGCAATATTTGAAAAATTTGGCGGAGAGTTTAGTACGGAGTGTCATAACACTAGGTTCCCTCTGCTTAACCTATTATGCGAAAAAACACATGTGCGGAAGCTGCTTTAACTAGCCTAATCAACAAACGTTAGCGCAAAATCAAGCAAAATTACTTGACTGCAGTAAAAAAGACCCTGACACAGTGTTATGCGAAAATCACTTTTAGGCGCATCGGTATATTTTTTTAGCTTCACGCTGTACCCCGGATGTAGTCGGGGAGGCAGAGGGAACCTAGTGTTAAGTCACTCACTGCTTAAATTTCAAGACATTGCGCCTACAGTTTCGATATTCAGCGTCGCACAGCGTCGGAAATGAAAATAATGATTTTTATCTGACTAAGGATACCCTCGATTTATAGCCAAAAAAACAATTTGTAAAAATGTAATAAAAATATAATATAATATTCTATTAAAGCTTTTTAGTTTTTCTGTTCAAATTTGTACCTACTTAGAACTAAGACTATATTATAGGTTGCTTCTTTATTTTTTAATTACAACTGCAAATGCGACATTAGTGGGTTCGATTCCATTTGAGACGATGAATTACATTTCCCCGCCTATCCTGACAAGAAAGTGAAGAGCGAAGTGTTAAGCTCTAGGTTTTTGCTACCTTAATGCCCTGTGAGTGTGTGCCCAAAATAAGATTAACTGTGACTGGAATTTCGACTTGTTAACATCTTGTTACGTTGGACTTTCCACAATCCTACAAATATTTTTTTAATTTCAAGTTGTATCCCGCATATAGGAAGGTGGGCAGAGGGAACCTGGGAACCTAATATAATAGTACGAAAACGTAACATACTTTTTTCTATACCTTTACACTGTACCCTGCATATAGCAGGATTGCGGGAAGTTAGTGGAAATCGATATAACTAATATATTTTAAAAACCCTTAAATGGTTATAGTATACGGTAATATAGTAAAATTTAAACAAACAGAAGGACTCTACATATTGCCTGTATTATTGGCTGTATTATGTTTACTTTATTTTTATTATGTTACAAGATAAAAGAAAAACAGCAAATAATTTAAATATCCCCATAATCCTAAAGATAGCCCTCGATTTCAAGCCTTAAGTGAAATATTGAAAAAATAAAAGTATGTAATTTTAGTTGTCCCTAAACACAGTTTAACATGTTTTTGATATGCACTTTTTAAATTTTAATAAAATTGTATAAAATTAAAAAAACAGAAATGTTACCCTCCCTTACAAAGCGCAACCCCTTAAGGCTTTAACCACATACATTGAGGTCCATAAACAAAATAATAACAAAATCCAAATTATTTTAATTATAATAGCTGTTACACAATTCATTCATTATATACATGATAAAAATAATAAATTTAATATTTAAACTTCCTCAAAATACTAGGAGTGTTGCCATAAAACAAAAATAAAAGAAAAAAAGAAGAAATAATACCCTGCGCGCGCATCCACATCGACCCGATAAGAGCTATCGCCAGTGTCGATCCGGCCGCCGTCACGGTCGGACGTCTATATGGGGGAGTTACAATATCCCGGCGCAGCTAGCGTCGTTGAGGATGAAAGGCAGTACCGGGCTCCTTTCCGACGAGCCCCGCAGTACAGGTGGCCTACCCCCCAACCCCCACAGCCATCTGCCTTCGCCCCCTGGAGAAGAGCTCCAGCACCCCCAAGACCTCCAGATTACAGACGCAGTGCTTCATACCCTGGAAAACCAGAGGAACCCTACCAGGTGAGAAACATTGATGTCGACAGGTGAGACATCGAGTTTTATGTGGGATATTTAGTTTTTCTAACTCTACATTTGATTTTGTTCATCAATTTTGATCAAAATTGATGTTTTACTAATTATTTTTGGTGACTATACGTTTTTAAATTAAAAAAATCTTTATTTTTTAAATATCTCTAAGTAATATAGATTAAAAATACGCGCAGAAAGAAAAACAATCGTCTTTTATAATGCATATTAGTTTGACGTGACACGTTAAACAACAGTACTATTGAAGTAAGGCTGTATGGTTTACGTCAGTGCGTGGAAATAAAAAAAAATGAAGAACTAACCAATTAAAAAATAAGTCTTTTTCGTAATTTGCTGTTATTTTAGATTTTCGTGTTGTATATTTGTGTTTTATTACTATTATATTATGATTTTTTGCTCTACAAACTACGTGATAGAAAAAAATATTTATTGTTAATTGAGATCCTCGCCTAACTATAAACACGATCTATGTAATAAGAGATAATTTATTCATTTTTACCTAAAAATTATGTATTTCTTACGCTTCATTACACGGATTTTTTACAATTTTAGTGAAAGTTTTCAATATATATATTTTTCGCTGTGATTTCAAATACCTTTTTCGTATAAAAATCATTTTATATTTTTCATACTAATCAAGTAATCAGCTTCAAAATCAAAACGTTGTAATTAAAAAAAAATATAGCGGGATGTAAACTCACACCTCTTGGAAACTCCTAAATGTGGAATAACTTTTTATAAATAAAAATTGTAAAACTTGTACAAACGCAGTTTACTAATTCGAAATTTTTATAACATATTGAAAGCTTCACTTCTATTTTAAAATCGACTTTTTTATCCCGCATTAGCAGAGTAGGCAGAGGGAACTTGGTGTTTAGACACTCCGTTGCCGACGCACCGCCTAATTTGGGAGTGTTGAGTGGCAGAATTCAACGCCAAGCTTTTTTCTTTATATTATCGTCACAATAACTTTTGTTTACTAAGCTACTTAGAACACTTAACTGATTTTTGATGTACTTTACTTTTTTGAAGTATTTTGAAGACTGTTTTCGTTGTTTTTTGATATTACCGTAGCTGCTTAGTGACGGGCGTTAAGTTCCGCTACAAAATAAGCAATATTTGAAATTGGTGAGCAACAAAGTGTCTTGACACTAGATTCACTCTGTAATGTAAATAAATAATATTTTTTTTAGAAATATTTGTACCTTTATTGAAAAATTACAAAATATTTTAGTAATCTTAATTTTTATCTAAATTCGTTCAATAGTTTTTGCGGGAAAGCTTAACAAACATCCATTCTCACAAACTTTACATTTATAATAGAGGTAGAATAGATGTTAATATTTTGACTCTACTTATAATGCTGGTGTTATAATTCTACGCGATGCTGAGTCCCGTTAGTTTAGTTTTGTATGAGGAAATAGTGTTGTAAGTTATATAAAAAAAATACGAAAAATTACATAAACAGTTTTTTTATTATTATTACAACGATCGAAGCGAACGGAAGACGAAATAACCTTAATTTTAATTTAAAAAATATCTATATAGAGTAGTAAACGAATTCGGACGTGTTACTGAATTGATACGACGTACATGCCACATTCTAAGTAGGTACTAGGGGAACTATCTATATACTATCCAACTAAAAAATCCAAATCGAAGTAATAGTTGTTGAGATTAGCGCTCTTAACCAAACAAACTCTTAAATTTTATAATATTAGTATTTATTAGTATAGAAGTATAAAAAGATAGACAATATATATGGATAGAC
>FAPJ01028695.1:1538-13958 GCA_001485985.1 Heliconius ethilla aerotome | reverse complement strand
TAATTTTAGTATACATATTTATTATTTATTCGTAGGATTGTTGTGAAGATACTTGGGGGAGACCTAAGGTCAGAAAAGGAGATAGCCGGAAATTATGAATTTTATATTCAAAGCATATACAGATAGTATGAATAACAATATATTTGTTTATTTAACGTTTTAGCTTCCGCGCAAAGCAGGGTCGGCAGTGAAAACCTGGGAGCTAGAATTGTTAAAACAGTTCGATCCCGTTAAGACACTTCAGTTTCCCATTTTTCACCGAATTTTAGAGCCATTGCGTGATTGCGAGCCAGAGAAAGGGAACTTGCGAGCGGAGAAATGAAAATTTGAAATAATATATTTCCTCAACTGGGAGTCAAACCCACGATCTACTGCGTTTATAACACACGCTTGTGCCCCTGCGCTATATGTACATACATATGTAGTATAGAGTTCAACCGACTATAATGCAGACATATAGAAGAATAAGCGTCCCCTTTGAGTTTTCTTCAATCGTAACGGTTAATGCAATAAATAACGTGTTTGACAGGCTGTATCGGGAAATGATATTAAAGAATTCCTCCCTTCCTTCTAAAAAACGAATCGCGCGTGGTAAATCCACATTATACTTTAGTATGCATGCAGAATGCTGTATAAGTAATATTAAATTATTTGAATTTTATTCATTTCTCCGTTAAAAGCTGAGCGAAAAGCAGAGAGCAGGATCTCTCTCTGTCTCTTTCTTCTTTGATATTGCTGTTTACATTGTTTCGCCACGTTCTCTTTGCCTAACGATGAAAGAGAAGGTAAAGATTTTTTCTCTTTAAAAAAATAACAATTAAATTAATAGGAAAATTTAGTAGTCATCAATTTACTTTCACAGATTATTAAGTAATATATTGTTTATGTTAAAAATATTTATTTACCATCTATCGTGCAGAACTCCAAACATATCTCTACCAAAGTGTTTCGGGACGTATAAAACGACTAGCATTAATATGTCCTTCCTTCCCCTAATCCAATTCATATCGATTTCTGAGTTAAAATTACAAGAATATAAGAGGGAAAGCTTCCATTAAGGGCGTCCGTCATGTGGTTTTACAGTCTACTATATAATATAAATGAAACGTATATTATTAATTAATTTTTCACGTAATTGTTCTGTGGTAAGCATACATATATTCATTTTATTCATATATTCACATAATATAAACAATGATTTGCAAATCTGCTCTAATCAGCATGCGGGTAGTAATTTTTTGCATTCAGTTCAGGTTTCTTTTTTTATATTATCATTATTAAAGGTCTTAATATTCATTTTTGTTTCACTTCCCACCGAATTCTGGTGGCATTACGTGTTGAGTTAGGAAACGTTAGGAACACCGCGCTTTGCCTCGTTACCAAAGCGAAGAAAATAAAAGTGTTCATTTCCTCTAGTGGGAATCGAACCCACAATCTGTATCGTTTACAGCCGCACGCTTGTATTCCTGCAGCACGATTGGCCTCATATCTTTTTATTATGTAAATTATTATCTATTATCCGTAAATTATTATCTATTATCATTTATAAGAAACAATGCAATATATTACTTATTTCCAATTGCAATAATAACATTTTTAATACTAGATATACAGTAATAGTACAATTTTTTGTTCAATTCCCTGGAGAAGTATCTCGGTTTGTTGATGTTTTATGATGGAAGCCTGAAGAGTAGTTTACGATCGTTCGCTCAACTTAATAAAATTAAGATTTACACAGCACTTAAAATTGCGCCGTCTTGTTTGTTAAGCAGTCAGTCAGTCAGTCTTGTTGCTGGTAGTTACAGATTTACTTTTATACAAGTTTTAGTGGATTTGCTTGTATAAATATACATTTATTTACATTTTATATGCTTGTAGGTCTTAACACTAATTATTTAAATTAAATGAGAAATAAACATTTTTTTAGCTACACGCTGTATCTCGCACATAGGAGGGTGGGCAGAGGGGAATAGGTAACCTAGTATTAAAACACTCTGTTACCCATTCAGGCACTTCTTTGTCCCAGTTTCTACCGATTCTGGAGGCAACGCCTTGACACCAGTTCGATGAAAATATTAAGTATTTAATTTCATGTTCAGGAGGAGAGAGAGAAGAGAGTGATCAGGAGTTCCAGACTGTTGCGTTTATAGTCATAGGTTTGGTGCCCTAGCGCCACGACTTCAAGAAATGTTCTTGATATATAAAAATGAATATTTTTAAATGTTCATTTGAAATAAATAAATCTAAAGTTAAATAAATTATAACACATTGTAGATGTTTATAGGTCATTCGGGGCCTTAAAGAATGTTTAGAATTGGCCCCTTATATCGCTATGGTAAAGCTTATAACTATACAAAAAATGAAAACAAAAATAATCTAAAAGAATCAACAAGTCAATAAATCTAATGTTTTGCTAAGTAACAAATCATAAACAAACCCAAAGAAGGTGCCCGACTTCCTAAGTTTAGACGAGAGTAATAAAACCTTTGTTTATACGAGTACACCTCAAAACACACCGGTGATGTCTTTCAACACCGGATCGAGGGGCGAGTGGTCTGTTGACACATCCTTATCATCCAGAACCCTCCAGAAATCATTATATTTCACTCTAAAAATACGATTCGTCTTTACGCCTTTGCCATAATGGTGTAGACTGCCTTCCATATGTCCGTAGGGGCTTGTAAGGGGGTGGCTGAGACAACAACGCGCCCCTTCTAGAGGCGACCGAAAATAAATATCATATACCTCTACCTCTGTGATAAACAGTTAATATAGTTAGTTATATGGGATAAGGTTTTGAAAATTTTGTTTAAATAACACAATGGAATAAGCTAAAATATAATTTGCATCTAAAATGACGTTAAATCTTAGAAGCAAATTATATTTTAGTGTATTCGTTACATAAAAACGACATTGTAAACGTGATGGTTGTGAGTTCGGTACCCACTGGGAAATATGATTATATTTAGATTGTATTCGTTTCACGCTTTGATAGATAGCGTACTGCGTTGAGTTAAGCCACTTAATACGTAATGTCTTGAATTCGTGTGTAAAAGTGGAGAACCGAGAGTCTTTACACTAAATTCTCTTTGCCTAGTCATACTAGTAGACGGTATCACAAAAGAACGAAAAAACTATAGGATCCCCAACATCCGGCTTAAAGTAATCAGTCACTAACAAACAGTCCAAAATAAACCAAGTATTATTCTCAATACTTATTATAGCATCTATTATTCGGAAGAGTTCAACGTTTCAATATAACTGAAGCCCGAAACAAACAGTAGGTACCTCCACTGGACAAAGGACATTGTAAGTATTTTGTACAATTTTTATATATATTCCAAATATTTTTAACATTCTTCTTCCCCGTAACTGATATGACCATTATAAACGAGAATATTAAATTAAATATTCTTCTTTGTAAGAACAAACCGTGTAACGCGCCATGACAGAGACTCCATATATAAGAATACTTCTATGTTGGAGATACAATAGTTAAAGTTAACAATTCACGTGTCAACATGTTAGGTTCTAAGGTAGCCACAGCCCTAGTCGTTTTTAGCTTGGTAAGTAAATCTTATATTTATTAATTAAATAAAAAGTATAAAAATAGTAAAATGGGTGACAGATTCTACATGTACATGTACCTACAGTAAATTTATATTTTATCAAATATTATTTTTAAATAAAAAAACTAATTGTACCAAATACTTGCACGGCATTTTCATAAGAATTTATACGACAAAAAATAAATCAATATAAAATTAAATTGATTAACTCATTATTTCAGATTTTAACCTTGGTGGCAGATAATGAAGGTATTATTTACTTGTAAATCTTAATAAATAACCGTAACGTGATTAAAAACTCTAAGTTCACATCAAATAAAAATTTCGCTTAAATTCTTAAGTAAACATTTAAAATATTTACAGTTGACGCCGCTCCAGAACCTTGCAAGGAGATATTCGATATGCTCTTTAAGCCTGAAAGATTAAGGAAGCCAAAAGAAGACAAAAAAGACGTGTCCGAAGAATCGGAGAAACCAAAGAAGGAGAAAAAGAAGCAGATCAAGAAGTTAGAGAAAAGTTAGTATAATTCTACTATTTTAAAAATATTATTTGGTATCCATATAAACAATCATAACAATAAACCTTTAAGTAAATGTTGCTGTTAATAATATTATAATTGAAAATGTTAAATATTCGTCCTTATTTTTCAATTTCTGTCTTAGGTTTACGCATTTAAGTTTTACGCTTCTACCATTAGATACAAAGAATGGTAGACAAAATTTGGTGTCAAGACACTTCATTCTCCGCTTTCTGCCTGAATTCGAGACATGACGTGTTGGGTGGTAGACTTAACGGCGCGTTTTGTTTTTGCAGAAAGAGCGAGTAAATGAAAAAAAATCATTCATCCGAATAGGAATGGAACCCATAAACGCCACTCGTTCAGTCATAGAAATATTTATATAGAAATGCCATTGCGCCACGATGGTCTTCATGAATTTTTTTGGAAAAGGATTTTTTTTATAAAATTAACAAAATTACGAATATAATTTTGTATATAATTTTTATCGCTAACTTCTTTTTTGTTACAGTGTTGGAATCTCTTTGTAAGTATATCAAAAACACATTTTTTTAATATTAAATCGTATATTCTTATCTTATTATCTAAGTGGACGAATAGCATGTTTTTTTTGTTTATTATTTTTTACATACTTTAAGTGTTATTAAAAGCTACACAAAGAATTATGGCGTATACGACTTAATAAAAAGTTTCTAATAAGATCAAAATATATTTAAAATGAAATGTAATTTTTTTTCAGTTGATATGAAATGATTGGATAAGAAGAAATAAGGAACATTTAAATTGTTTTTATAGACTGATGTCTTAATATTAAAAATACAAGACTATAATCGCTTGCCTTCATTATAGATAAATTTTGTATATCGTTTTTTAAAATTGAACTTTAGTAATTTTAAAGAAATTTTTGAATGTTATTAGAAATATCGTATCGTGACGCCATCTATTATTGAATAGCTGTATTAATAATTACTGTCCGATACGAATAATATGGCGTCTTATCACAACCCTTTAGAAATCTTAGGATTTTTTTATAGGGCATTTATAAATAACAAAAATAAACAATTGTTATTATACTAAAAAATAGATGTATAGAGTTTATGCAATAATTGCTTGCACACTATTACTCTCAGCAAGCTTTTGTATCATTGTTTGAAGTTAACATTTACTATTTTATAATGATTTCATTTTCATATAACGAAACAGCCTATAAAGTTTCAACTATTCATATTAACAAGAGAAGAGTTTTTCACATATTCTAACTTTAAAAGAGTCACACGAATAGTGCTGACATCTTTAATTCTTGTACAGACTCACAGCAAAGTTTTAAATTATTTGTAATAATCACTTTATATTTGCTTTATTTAGTTTTCCAAAAGTTATAAGAATACATAACTTGTCCTTGATTGAATAAAAATATTTATATTTCACGCAAAATTAGCACATTGGGAGGAGCACCATAAGAAGGAAAAAGAGGAGGAGAGCAAAGGAGTATTTCAACAGCTAATCGAAAGTTATGTTAATTTCGTGTCATATTTAATGCAATTATGATATTTGTTTAATTATGATAAATGTGATTAAATTGTACTGAATTAATTAAAGTTTTTCTTTAATTTATATCGTTTACTTTCAAAATGTACTAACAATTCTGTCTGTCTAAAATTTTGACTTCCTTGTGAGTAAAAAAAGTAAAGTACGTAGTTTTACTTCCACACATTTATACATATGACCAAAAAGTATTTATTTTTTTATATCTTTTTTTGGAACCAAATCCACTACCATAACATGTGTGTGTATAAACAAAGCTTAAAATTAATTTTGTACGACAAAAGAACCAAACCAGATTATTATTATACTTAATTGTCATTATTTGTTAATTAATAGGTTTATAATAACTAAAAATAAAATAAAACAATCAAAAATCAATTATATTAATTTAATCAGACTCATTTAAAACTGATAACACACTCGCTCATGTCACAACAAAACGCCATTTTGTTGTTGTTGTGACACAAACGCACATACACCCGACACACAGTGCCGCATATAAATAAAACTGAGCGCATTATATACAAAAATCAGTACACAGACGCACTTACATACGCGTAAATGGAATATAGAGGAATGGGGGAAAAGGACCCCAAATGAGACTAGGGAATTTACTGTTAAACGTGTACTCCTATGGCGAATTACTCTTAGACCTACAATAGGCTCTTAGTACAGTACGAATGACAAGTCGTGGCCGTTTGAAGTTTGACTTTGAACTTTCGCACATTGCTCACTAGAAAAGGGAATAATCAAAAAGGTAATATTCCTAAAACCAAGTCTACGCGCGCCATCTACAGCTAACTTCAGACCAGCCACGACTCGACGCCCGTACTATAGAACATTCTCCATATTCTAATTACGCTTATGACGTTGGCCGATAGTATAAAATGGAATTCGAGTCACACGCTATGATTTTCTAAAACTATTTCGACCGGATAAATGCGTGACGCACACTGTACCGTTCGGTACTAATTGTCTTTGAACTGGCACTACACTCTTACAGCTCGTCGTGGTCATCCTGCAAAGAGACAATATAGGATTAGAATATTTAATTTTACTGTACTATGTTTAGCAAAAATGGGGGTTGAAAATAAATAAAAATTGTTCAATTGAATAGTATGATCAATAAAACAACATATAAATACAATTACGTCATTACAGAAATATTAATATTGACATTTTAATTTATGCACCAACCTAAAAGCAGAAACTAAAATATTTATTAATATCTTTCAATTGGGAATCAAACCTACATCACATGTTGTGAAATGTTTAAAATTAACTTTTTACTATCAAGGCTGTCAGATTTGACAATTTTCAAGTTAAGTAAACTATTATACGGCAAACTAATCAATTGTGAGAAACTTACTGCAGGTGGTCCTTCCTTAAGCTCATCATCCAAGTCCTCGTCATCCTCATCTTCAGGCTTTTCAGCCTTATCCTTCTCTCTTTCAGCCTCATCCTGTTCGCTCTTCATTTTCTTTTCACCCTCAATGGTCTTCTTGACTGCCTCCACTCGTGCCTTGGCCAGTTCAATGTCATCAGTGATAAGGACATTATCAAAGATAGTACCAGATTTGACTTGCCAAAGGTCAAGACCGACTGCGCAAAGTTCATCGCGTTTGTAAAGGTTTTTGTCTTCAACATATTCAGGGTTGTCGATCTCGGGGTGGACCCATGGACCTTTGTATGCAGGGTTGTCGATCTGTTGATAAATATAATTTTATGAATATGATAATTATAAATTATATAAAAAATATTTATGTAGGAAAGGAATTAATCATTATTTTATACTGTAACATGGTGAGCAGAAACAATGTACTCAAATCAAAATACAAAACAGAAGAGCAAATGTGCTTGAGGAAAAAAATCTTTTCATTTCTATATACAATACAACAAACAGCTATATACATAGAAAAATTCAAATTGAAAAGGCAACGACCGCGGAACAATCGAGAGTCGAGTATGTTTGCTGAAAACGTTACGAAACGGAATTAGACGTCGAAAGTTAAACATAACGGTGGAGGGCAATGAACTACGTCTACGGAAAGCACATTACAAATTAGCATTGTCGCTCTATCATTTATTGTGTGTATGAGTCATTTGATTTTTTGTAGAATTTTTATACAACTTATTTAAATTTGTGCAAATTTTATACAATATTCAAATGGTTCAATTTCTTATTTGAATTACTACATACATTAGAAAGTAATTTCCTTTGTAACAGAAACATTTTTATCTTTTTTGTTTATATATATTTGGCACTATTATCATTTACTTAATATTTCCTGTCATTAATAAAGTTTAATAAAATATATATTTTCTAAATAAAAAGAAACTAAAAATTGTAAGAGATAGTTGTGACACAGCATCGCAACACCTGACAATAAAGGCAACAGTTGCAGGCACAGTTCACAAAGATGGGCATGAATCAGTATCTAAACACTAGACTGCCAGTGCCAACCTTGCTAAATGCACAACAACATGAAACTAAAAAACATAATAGTTACCTGCTTAGGAGCCCAAACACCCTTGTACTCAGGGTTATCAATCATGGGAGGTTCCCATTCACCGTCCATCTCATCATCCCAGTCGTCAGGCTTGGCGGCATCAGGGTCAGGGATGTGCTCAGGCTTGTCCCAGTCTTCAGGTTTACTGTCATCAGGGTCAGGAATCTGGGCACGGTCATCCCAGTCTTCTGGTTTCTTGGCTTCTGGGTCCTGGAATATGGTTGTGGATGTTCATTTTATAAATGTGGGAATATTTAAGATTTTTTTGAATTGGTCCTTCAATGTCGCTTTGGTATCGACATAAAATATAAATTTATAAGCATGTAATTATGTGTATGCTTCTCTTATAACATACAAGTATAAAATAATAAAAAAAGTATTAAAATATTTATAATTTTTTTGAGTAGGTTAATTATATATAATTTACTGTTAATCCTATATTTTCATATGAAAATACAATATTCTGTATTAGACAAATAGAAATTGCACAAACCTTGATTTTCTTAGGTGCAAGGAAGTCCCAGTCGGCTTCAAGTTCTCCAGACTCAACAACTTCGTTATCAATGAGGACTTCGTATTTGTTGTCAGGTTTGACGACCAGAGTGTAGACGTGAGTGTAGACGTCATCCTTGCAACGAATTTCTTTCTTGATCAAGTGATTCTTGCCCTTGTAGCTGAAGATGACGTGCACCTGAGGACAAAAATAATGTCATTAAGATAAATTTAAATACTGTAAGGCAAGCTGCGATTATTGAAGAAAAAACACAATTTCAAGAGCATCAATCTCGGCTGTAGGAGATTAGAGAGATTGAGTGGTCCGTGCCCACCCCAAATTGGCATTGAAATTTTTTATAAAAAAATATTTTTAAAACATGATTGGATTTAATGATTCTATTATACAACTTTATATATATAATATTTCGTGTCAGACCCCTCCCCCGGAAAATACCTCTCAAATGACTGTTGGTATGGGACTTTTAGATATTATATTACACTATTGACTGGAACACTTAACACTATTTCTATGTTATCATATCAAGCCATATACGCAAATGTCATATAAGCAAATTGTACTACTTGTTGACCACATTTTAAGTTTTCGACTTATAAATTAAATATGCTTGAAGTCCAATATAAGCATAAGTAACTTTATTGACATGTAATTCAGTTTTTATATAATAAACTGATATAGATTTGGCACCTGACAGAGAAAATAATATAGATATTTTAAGCACTCAAAGGCAAAAACGATAAGCAATCTTTACAATTCAATAGATAAATTACTTAACACTTACTTTTATATGTCAATGATTATTTTACACAAATAAATGATAATTTTAAAATAAATTTATTAATTACATATTAAATATTATTTTAACTCCTATTAAGCAGTCAATTAGTTAATCACAATATATTTTAAGAAAACAATTTGAAATAGACAATTTCCAATTAAAACTTCATTAGACATCATTCTATTTGTAGGTTGTTAAGTGATAGCCTATCTGTTATCATATAGGTACAATGTGCTTATAAAAAATTCTGATAAGAGAAATTAAGTTGGCATTACTAAAGCTCACACTAACATTTCTAATTTCACCGTTTTACATCAAAGACATTTTATGGTAACTTTGCCTTACCAAAGTTCGCACGTGTGAACCCACAACCATTGCACTTACAAACTGATGTCACACTGTGCCACCATGGACTAAATATTCAAGTACTTGTTTTTTAGCTTTCATTATAATTTTATATAAATACTACAATAGCTGATATGAATCTCAATGCCGATAGGACATGCAACATTTTCTATTGTAAATATGAGTATATTTATTTAAATTGCATGTTTCCTTTCATAGGAAATTGTTGAGTCAAACCATTTATTTTCTATTTAATATTAATAAGGTGCATATTGTTGTATGTTATAAAGTGTATTTATGTTATAAAGAATTGAATATTTTAAATTATTAATGAGGCTGCAGTAACACAGTGTGTGGCTTTCAACACAACACATGTGGGTTCAATTTGGAGAAACAAATTATTTTAATTTCATCACTCTGGTAAAAAGATTGACATGGGCAACAAGGCTGCTTTTTTTAGTAATACATTAATTTTATAATGAAAAGAGAAAAATATATTTAATAATTTAAATAAAATTATATTCTTTGGATAAGTTGTTTTTAAAATTTAAAATTTACATTGATATGTGCCGATTATACTACAGCAGTGATATAATGATGTATAAGATAACCAGTTACATATACATATTTAAATTGTAGACTTGTATGACCTGAATATCAAGTAGCTTATGAAGAAAAATAGGTATTTTTTTAGTTACTGACCTTTTTGGTGCCAGGACCGCAAATATCAGGTCCAAACATAATTTCGTATGGGGACTCTCCGTGCATATCAGGCTGGTTTAAATCGCAATTGAATACTTTCAAGTAACCGCCTCCACAATCAATGTCTTGTTCGTGCTTGACTGAGAACTGAACCACGAGGTTCTTTCCTTCATTTGAGAAAGGTTCGAATTTGCGGGACAATGCGTAAAATCTAGCATCTTCAGATGTTTGTAAACCTATTTAAATAAAAATATAATTAAGTAATAGTAATTATGTTTACTTTGAGACTAATAGATAATGATGATTTCGAAAGGCGTGTATGAGTATAGTTGACACGTCTACATATGAATTCAACTATTTATCAATTTAAAAAGATAGTGCTAGTATATTCAAAGAAACATCATAAAATTATAATAAAAGAACGTAATAAAAGAACGTTATAAAAGATAAAAATAGTTTTTTTACACGCTAGAAAGGCGCATATCAGTACATACCTTTATCTTCCTCCGGGTCGTTAAAGAACTTTCCAGCGGTCAGCTTAAATTTGCCGAATTCTTTGCCGGGATGTTCACTGTATACCCATTTGGATTCCCATGAATCTAAAAAGAAATACAACCTATAAGATAAACGCTAAATATTTCTGAAAGAAGCCGGCTTTCGGAAAATCGATAAATCAAGACCGGCATGTATCGACATTTATATTAAGTATATAATATATTAATTATGTATACAAAAAACTTACCATCAGGGAATTTTTCATCTAAATATACATCACAATTAACAGAACATAATACTAAAAAGCTAGCAAACGCTAACAATAAGGATTTCATTTTGAACGTCACCACTACCTTCTCCGGTAAAGAACAAGCCACGAATAAGTTCAGAATTTGGCGACTCGACTGTTATTTAATTTTTACCGGCTAATTGCGTTGTATTTCCATTTCATTCACACTCATAGGTAGCAATCACTATAAAAAGAGAAAGGTATAAGTGTTACGGAATATGATACAGAGATGTAAATATAATAAAATCACAAGAGTGAACGAGACATAAAACAAGAAGCCTTGGAAAATGACGTCGCATTACGCAGACAGATGGAACGATTCTATTGGTCAACGTTAGCAAATAGAAATTGAACACACGGGTTTTAAAATACTTATAAAGATGGCGCGAAAATACAATTTTTTTTACTAGTTTTATATTTACGTTTCATTTACTACAAAAAAATTGCAGATATGATTTAAAGGTAATTAATGTAATTTCAGTAAATCATATTAAAGCTCCTGTGATTGAGTAAAAAATAATAACTAATTATTACAGTTCATTGATCTAGAAGTTTCGCATGTAACCAATCCACCAATCAGCGTTACACATGACAGCAAAAAGAGATGTTTATATATTATTCAATGTGTGTAAAAGAGACAAAAATGTACTTTACGTGGACTAGACTAAGAATTTATAAAGTACAATAAATTAAGTTAAAAATAAGATCTTTTTGTATTGTCCTTCGTTTTTCTGAAATATTACAAATATTCGTCTTGATTATGTTTACATAAATTTAAAATAGCTTTACGTTAATTTAATTATACATCGTTTTTAACTCAAATTATATCTTTAAATTAGATATGTTTTGTTTTTATATAACTACCTAGCATAATTTAGTATTGTATACTAAAGGCAGGTGATTAATCTTTTCTATAGGTAGAATAACATATCGTATTTTTTCTTAACTTAACACTGTATTCCGCGCAAAGCAGGACAGGCAGAGGGATCCTGGGATCATCATTCCGTATTCATTACACTTCTCCCGCTTTCCGTTGAACTTTTGAAGCATTACGTGTTCAGGGGCGGAAGTCAACGCTGCCCTTTGCCTTGTTAACACTTACCAGAACGAAGAAACCAAAATATTAAATATTTTATTCTGTCGAGTGGGAATCGAA
>FAPJ01028671.1:0-17296 GCA_001485985.1 Heliconius ethilla aerotome | reverse complement strand
CTTCTGCTTTTATTTTTGATCTTTCCACCTTTCAACGACTTGCGGGTTTAAATAATCATGATTTGATCTCTATGTAAGTATTGCTGAATATTATCAATTAAAGATTATTTTAATTTAAAACAAGTAAACTGTTAATTGAATGTATTTTTAAATAGAGCCTTTGCATTTTTTTTATAATTCCCATATTAAAAACACAGTGTAGGACTGGAATATTAAGTTTGTGAGTGATATTACGCAATATCATGAGATACTTATTGTAAATTAAACAATATAAGTTTAGTCTCCAATGCAGGATATTACCTAGAGGCACTTGTATTTCTATACGGTTGGTATGGTCCTGAATAGGTTTTTACGTTAATAGTTAATACACTAACGGAAAATCCTTCGTATTTACATTTAAAGAATACCTAGAATTTCTAACTATTATTCGTTAATATATAGAGGTAAAAGAGTTTATATCTCAAAAAAGACATTTCTCGTAATGAGAATACAAAGTAAACAATTATTAAGTAAATTCTGACTAAAAATACTGGCGTCTAAAAAAAAGTCTATCTGAAAAGTCGGATTTAGCTCAATTGCATAAAAATTAAGCTAGATTTTTTAAATCGTCTGATATATCTTTTCCCCGAAACGGACCTGAGTAAGCTGATCTTAAAGACTCCCGAAATGTATACCTACTAAATATTTTATATTATTTTAAACTTCATAAAATTTAGGACGTTAACCTTTCGATTGTAATCGAACATTATCGCCTAAAAGTTTAAATTTCAACGAAACAAGTTGGGTCATATTACAGAGGTTAATTAAGTTTTACACGCATAGTACTCCTAAGGCTGCGCTCCCACTGGAGCGAATATGATAAATTAGTTTATTGTAAATAAAAACATAATAATATTTACACGTAGGTACATAATTTTGTACTGTAATATTTTAACCCTATCAATTGAAATGCCTTTTACTTCTTACATAGGTAAAATTGAATGGTGGTTATTGAATTACATTTTGCCATTTTTTTGCAACATAACCAAAATAAATGTGTATATAAC
This sequence comes from Heliconius ethilla aerotome, assembly GCA_001485985.1. Lineage (NCBI taxonomy): Eukaryota > Metazoa > Arthropoda > Insecta > Lepidoptera > Nymphalidae > Heliconius > Heliconius ethilla. The sequence goes on along the minus strand of FAPJ01028671.1, from coordinate 16,250 downwards.
CAAAAAATATTGTTGCAGGTAACTTTATAAGGACTCTAAGAGAAACATGATATTTTCAAAAATATTTATCTAAATAAGTTAATAAATATAATGACGCTTATAGGCAACTTAAATCAAGAATTAGCGCAATCAAGTTCTGTGCACGATAGTGTTTCAATTTTGTACTGCTCACACCAGTGGTCTAACAGTAATTTAAAACAGTGTAATATAAATCCTGCATCCAGGGATAATAAATTAACTAAATATTGTTATACGTGCAGAGGCAAAATAAGGAGTTATGGCATCACACCAAAAAAAGAACATTTTTTACCTATTGATCATTCTACTCCTAAAATAGAAATAAAACCTGGAAGAACGGAGGAATCATCCGGTCTCTATAGAAAATGTGGTAATGATCCTAATAAGTTAAATGATAATATTAACAAAATAACAACATCAATTAATGATATAAATATTAGTAGCTTGGAAGTTACACAGTATATACCTACAATATCTAGACAAGTCGACTTGAACCTCTGTCACAAATATACTAGTGAACCCCATGAACAGCTTAGTAATGACGTAAGTCAAAGAAGACTGAGGAAAAGCCTGAAAGGCATTGGATGTATTGTGAATTGGTCTCTGACTGAAAGTCCAAAAAAGAGGCGAACGCAAATACAAGCTTGCTCAATAAGTGTGATGATAATAGCTATAGTAGTAATTAGTTTGGTTTTAGTTAATGTTACTACATTTAATTTTAATCATATTAGAAATGATACAAGTATAAGTTCAGTGCCAATAGAAAATATAAATATTAGTGAAAACTCCTCGGCTATTGTAAATTTTTATACAGATCTTACAGCCCCTGAAATAAAAACGATTTCAATAGCTGAAACTACTACTCCCACTATGCCTGTATTAACCACTACGAAGAATAATTCTTTACTTAACAATGTTATTTTAAAAATTCGTAAAAATATAAAGACTTATCCTAAAAATGATCACAAAAGACAAGAAAGTGTTGAACCAAAAGAATTAATTATAAACAAAAATGTATCTCAGAGATTTTGTTCGTGCCAAACAAATCAAGTATGCATGCTAGATGAAATAAGTGGAAAATCTGTCTGTAAGGACGCTGTGGATGTTGACGATCCAACAGGTATTGTACTCTAAATAACATATTATCCCATATACTCCCTTATATGGGAGTACAGCAACGTAAAACATTATAAAAGTAAAAATCTAAAGAGTGATCGTAAACGCGACGGAATGTGAGTTCGATTCCCACTCGAATAAATTCTTTATTTAATATTTTCATTTACTCTCTCTGGCGCCGAGGCAAATCGCGGCCGCCACGCAACAAGCAAAGCCTCCAAAATTCGGCGGAGGAATGGAGTGTAAAACTAGGTTCCCTCTGCCTACATTGGTGTGTGCGGAATATAGCGTGACGCTAAAACAATATATTTAACTTAATAATTAACATTTACTTTATGCCTGCCTATAAACATTAAAAATATCAATAAAATAATACAGGTTGCGGAGGGCTGTGCGCCATGGAAACGGAAGCTTGTCATCTGGTAGATAAAATTCGAGGTGTACGAGTGTGCCGCCTTTTGACTCAAGTGACTTGCTCATCTCACGATTGGCGGTGTCGTAATGGATTTTGTGTATCTTCAGAAGCTAGATGTGACGGATACATCCACTGCTATGATCGATCAGATGAAATGCATTGCGGTATCAATATTCAGCTTTATATAAATAAAATAATGAATAATTGATTTATTTTATATCTGTAAGAAAATTTTTTTTTTTTTTTAGATTGCGATCTTACGAAGCAATTCCGTTGTGGACACTCTATATCATGCTTTCCTAATAAAAAAATATGTGATGGACTCATAGATTGTTGGGACGGTTCTGATGAACTTAACTGCACATTAGGTACGTATAGTTTCTGTTTGAATTAAGTTACTCAAACATTTAATTTATAAAAATGTTCACCATATAATGTAAATTATTGTTATACCGTTCAGTAGCCCACATAACTAGATTACGAGATTGTGCTCATTCAAGACTAACGGGGCTTTTCATGGATTGTCTGTAATATGAAATATATTATATATTGCGTATATTCTTACTTATTTTAATTATTATTGTAAGTAGTACCTACCTATTTAAGACAATGTTAATTATAACATGAAATATTTTGTTATCTTTTTTAGAATGTCCGGATAATCAATTCACTTGTACAAACGGTCAATGTATAATGTCATCGAGATTTTGTGACGGCTTAGCTGATTGTTCTGACAAAAGCGACGAACCGCAAGGTTGTGATGGAGCTTGTGGTACTCATGAAATGCAATGCAATAACCAAAGATGTGTTCCACATGCCGTCCAGTGCGATGGACGAGACGACTGTGGGGATGGTACCGATGAATATCAGTGTTCGTGAAAAAAACCTAATTTATATGTTGACCAAATTACCGTCTCTTTTTATTGTTGTTACAATAAATTATTTATTTTAATTTTTATATCAAAATAAAAAAAATAATCTGCATTTGTGTTTCATTGTTAAAATATTTAAATTTGTGTATGTGTAAACTTATAAAGAGAAAGTAAAGAAATATAAATTGATAGTCTATCGGTGTGTAAATAAATTGACTACAACATGAATTTCTGGACTATTTAACGAAATTTTGGACTTTTGAAAATTGTTTGGTTGGCTACTTAACAAACCAAGAGTCAAGAGTAAGTATATTGATTACTGACCTTTCAAATTTGAGTCGCTGAAGACGTTGTTGCCATTTTGAATTTAATGACGCATAAAAAGTTACGCGAATATATGCCACTGCCTAATTGCATTAACGCCAGTTCCGATTAAAATTATAACAATCAATCAATCAATCTTTAAATGTCAATTAATAAAAACTCGTGTAATTTACCTGGGGAAGTAAATTTTTGATCAGCACACTACTTACTACTACACTACTACGGTAGAAAAAATCTTTTAAAATACAAATTAAATTTGATTTGGTTTAAATTTAACTTACGGTAATACATGGTCTTTAACTAAAAAGGCATAAAATAGTAAGCTCACCAAAGAAAATAAGTGAGTGAATATTTTTGTATAAAACTTTCCTGGATATGTATCCAGACACCCCGCTCAACCGTAACTAATTTTAATTTTTTAAAATCTTTTTTAAAATTTTGTCACATTATAAAACAAAAAATAAGTCGTAACTAAGGTAGACTTATAAGACCTTCTTTCAAAATTTTACTATATGACAAAATAATAAAAAAAACTTATTTTATCAATAATATTATATGTGTACAATTAAATTTGTTTATAACCTATGGTTCATTGCTATTGGCTTATATTCTACGCTTAACGCAATTGCCAATTTGTCAACTTTGCTTCGTCGTCTACGACTTTCTGAAATTTGTGGAATAATTATTCTAATCGTCTATGGTACTATCTTACATTGATCTGAATTGCCTACAATACTGATTATATTTTCACTATTCAATAAATATAGTCTTTTTGGTATATATTAACATTAAATTGTAAATTAGTATTATAAAAATGGCTGACAGTGATGATGAGTACGATCGTAAAAGGAGAGACAAGTTCCGCGGTGAAAGAGGAACAGCGGAAGGGAGCAGCTACAGAAGCAGCGATAGACGGGAAGAAAGGAGTCGAGGCCGTGAAGAATGGAGTGAAAGGTAAACGTTATTTTATGTTGTGTATACTAGTCGTTATTCAGCACCAGAAGAATATTTTTTCGTGTTACAAATGATTTTCCTTATATAACCTGTTACAGAACCCTCCCTCTACCTTTAGAATCCTCCAAATTTACAACTCCTGCTCCTAAAACCTTGAAGCGCTCTTTTCCTCACGCTTTGAGGTAATTTTTCAATTATTTATTGTCAATAAAAAAATTATACAAGGTAAGCAAGTTAAACCCTTATATATGAAATTTTACATAGTATATTTTGATATTATCATAACAGAAAGTCAATCATTGCCCTTCATTTGTATGAGGAGTTTAATGCCAATAACACTTATCTAAAATATAAACAAAATATTCAACCATTTATACATAATGCTATAAAATTCCATCAGATCTCGAGGAGGCCGGTCAGGGCCTGACTACAGAGATTATCGTGGAGGAGCTAGCGCAGGCCGAAGCTACTCTCCAATAAGAGGAGAAGGACCCCCAACTAAAAGAATCAGACCAGATTGGCCAGTTGATGACAGAAGATATGGAGGAATGCCACATGATTCTTATGGTTCTTATGGCTGGGCACATGATCATTTTGGTCCACATCCAGCCCATCAAGGTTATGGTCAGCCAATGCCTCCTGTGCCTGCAAGGTAAGATTTGAATATCAATTATTAACTTGAACTTTAAAAAAAATTAAGTCTAAAGAATATTATGTTAGTGACATAAAACAATGGAATCACAAAATTTCAATATTAGAATACATGTTTTAGAATATTTTAATATATAGTGCAGAATCTATTGATACTAACATTGTAAATTAAAAGTTTTTTATATGTTTGATCTATAATTTATATTACACAATGTCATTAAATTTGGTCAACATATTGAACAAATTTTTTGATGTGTACAGTGATTATGATGTTAGGGATGCTGTGCTGCCAATGGGCCCAACAGATGGGCCTCCCACAATGATGTCCTTCAAAGCGTTCTTGGCTGCTCAAGATGACTCTATAACTGTGGATGATGCTATCCTGAAATATAATGAATACAAACTTGAATTTAGAAGACAGCAACTAAATGAATTTTTTGTTGCCCATAAAGAGGAAGAATGGTAAGATAAAAAACCTAATACTGCTCATTACTAGTAACAATGATAAAAATCTCAAAATTTATAAATACAACAAAGAGTACAGATTATTGGTATAATAACAATTCGAATAAATTTCTGATGTAGATAAATAACTTTATCAGTTTGCTGAAACTTAAAAGATTCTATACCATAACCAATTATAATGTGAAAAATAAAATGCTTATAATATATAAACACACCACTTAAGTTATGGTTAGAATTTTTTAAATGTGCAAATTTTAATAGAAAACTTTTTTCCCAACAGTCTACAGCATATTCAGATGGATTTGCCGGACATCATAAAGAGAAATAATGCAAACTTTATGCAAATGATAAGTGTGTAGCTAGTTATGATCGCGTTGACCCGTAGCGCGCAATGCTACGGGTTTCGTTTTTGTTAGGGGTAGGGTTTATATATTCCACAAAATGTGGAACAGGTGAGATTATGAAGATTTTTTAAATATTTTAAAGCAATATTAGTTTGTGTATTAATTTCACAGGTTTATTTTAACAGGTTTATTAGACCAAATTCCTGGGAGTGCATGGTGGATGGAACCATACCTAGAAAAATTCACTAAAAACACTAAATCTATAAATTTATTAAATGTTTTCTTTGGAAATTGGTCTTTCTTTCACACACTGTTTGTAGCAATATAAATCATAATATTATAATGTAATAATTATTGCATTGTTTGTTTTATAGGTTCAAGATAAAATACCACCCTGAAGAGTCAGTGAAACGTAAAGACGAGCAACTTGCAGCATTAAAGGTAACATATTCACCATGTAGACAAATAAAAATAGAAAAAAATATATATATATAAAAAGTTCTTGTCTCTTACCCTCACGCTCGAAAAGTCTATCTTATGCGTAGATTACAATAAAAGTGTTTGTAAGAAATTTCTTTTTAGACATAATATTAAATAACAAAAATTTTGGTATTGATAGGTATGTTATCAATGTTGGCCTACTGATAATGTAATTTAGTCTAAAATTGGGTCACACTTGTGAGTCTTTGAAGTGACTCCTCCTACCCTCTTCATATGGCAAATAACGTGAAAACTGTTAAAAAAAATAGGAAATATATCTATATGTGTGGAACATTAATTTAGCTTTCATTATAGTGTAATAAAAAACCCGCCATTTGAGATTCCTTTAATTTTGTGGTTTTAGAATCGCCTCCATGTGTTTCTTGAGCTACTTGACCAGGGGGAACTGGACAAGGTGACTGTGGATGTGGACAAGTCAGACAAGTTGATAAGATTACTCGACACAGTAGTCATCAAGCTGGAGGGTGGTACAGAGGAAGATCTAAAAGTTTTAGATGAACCAACAGCTGTGGAAATCACTAATGATAAACAAGGTAGAGAGCCTTATATATTTTCTTAATGCTCTTTTTATTATATATGCATATCTGGTAACATGACAAAGCGCGGCGTTGAGTTGTGCCACTCACCACGTAATATATCGAAAATTTTGCGGAAAGTAAAGAATGGAATGTATTCTCTCTGTGTATATATAGCATTAAGCTAAAAATCGTGTTAGTTGACCACCACGTTGACGACTTATTTTTTTCTTTTAGCGGAAATCAAACCCATATCCATAAATTTTATGTCAGACTAAGCTTAAATAGATGTTTACCTACCTTTAGACTACCTATATAAATATTTTTTTAATACTTCCCATGTTTTCAGACAAAAATGACACTGAAAAGGCTGTTGTGATCGATGTAGATGCAGTGAAAGTAAAAGATGAAAAAGAAAATCCACCAAAAGATAAGGTAAGATTATCATCTTTTTTTAATATAAAAATATATGCATAACTTGTGGAAATTAAATGAAATGAATTTTATTCCCACCATCACCTGCCTTTCTCCTTTTTATTTCTCTACTGTTTCCATTGATGATGTGCTGGCCATTAAATCCTGTGCTACTATATCTGATATTTCTATTTTATTGATTGTATTGTAGTGATAAGGCTGCGTTTGTGCATTTTGTCTTAAGAATGTACTGTATTGCATCTTTTCAAGTGTGCAATAAAGACCTTTTATCTTATCTTATGTATATTTTAGATAATTACAAAAAACTTGTAATTGTAAGTACAATTTTGCAATATAATAAAACTAAAGAGAACAGATGACAACTAAAGACAACAGATGCAATGCGATGATTATGAGTTTGATTCCATAGCAGAGGAATGAATTATTTTCATTTTCGCGCTTTGGTAAGTGCGATGTAGATTTCCGACGTTCAACACTCAATGTCGCGAATATAGCGTGAAGTGAAAAAATATATTTTTCAGAAATTAATAAACCAGTAGGTAATAAATTTTACTTAAACATATTTGTAGGAGAAAAACGACGAGGCTCCAAAATCGACGGCCCCACTGACAATGGAGATTGATCCACATCTCCGGCAGCTGCAAGAACAAGCGAAATTGTTCTCACGCTTCAATTCGGCCCCTGGAACAGAATCTGGACCAACTGAGGCAACTGAAAAAGAACCACGTTTGTATTTTATTTCTTTTTTTAGATTCGCAGTGTATACCGTATATAGCAGGGTAAGTAGAGGGAACCTATTGTCAAGAAACTCCGTTTCCCATTTTCCGTAGAATTTTTAAAAGATTACATGTTAAGTGGCAGGACACAACGCCACTCTTTGTCTTGTTATCAGAGCAAGGAAAAAAGAATATTACATGACCGTATGCCCACCCCAGACTGGTGTTGTGACCATCCCAGTCATATTAAAGGCAAAGATTTACCATTAAAAAATAAACCAAAAACTTAAAAAGATCTGTACAAAGTTAAAGTTAAGACCCCTCCCCTCTCGAAAATATTCTCTAGGTGCTGTCGCCATGGACACTTGTGAAGCTGAAATAAATCTATCCTACTACTAGCTACTGTGTTTAATACACAAAAAAAATACTTGTGAAAAAAAAACACATAATGGAATCCCTATTAACTGTAAATATTTATGTCTTTAATAATTCACAGCACCACCAGGTTCATCATCAAGCTCCTCGTCATCAAGTTCGTCATCATCAAGCTCCGAAGACGAAGGTGAAACGGAAAAGCGGCACAAATCTAAATCGAAATCTAAATCGAAAACTCCTGATAAATCTCCTAAAAAGAAAGAGCGTTCCAAATCTCCTGTAGAAAGAGAGACAGTTGATGAGAGTAAAGAGAAAGATGAGAGCAATGACAAGTCTGAGCAGTCTAATGATGTTGTCGTCGAAAAGAAGGAGTCTCAAGCTCTGCATAAAACAACTTCCATTTTCCTGAGAAACTTAGCACCAACTATAACTAAAGCAGAGGTTGAAGCTGTAAGTGCTGTTGTATTTTTTAAATCTCATTAAGTATTCTGTCAGCGGCCATAGGAAACACCATAGGAAAAACTTTGATAAGAATACTAAAATGAAACTATTTTATGATTTTTCTGAATACTGGGTACCTAAGTAACTCAATTGTACATTTTAGTTTTTTTTCTGTAATAATCAGCTTCACGCTGTATACTGCATATAGCAGAGTAAGACACGCCATTCCCCTTTTTAAACGGAGTTTTTCGAGGCATTGCGTGTCAGGCGGCAGAACTAAACGTTGGGCTTTTGCCTTGGTGCAAAAAATGAAAATATTAATAAATAATAACTCATTGTGCCACGATGGCCTCTCGAGTTTTTATGCATACATATTAAAGTATACAATTACATATGATTTAGATGTGCAAACGTTACGGCGGGTTCCTACGTGTGGCGCTGGCGGACCCGCTGCCGGAGCGGCGTTGGTTCCGCCGAGGCTGGGTCACCTTCCGCCGCGAGGTCAACATCAAGGATATATGCTGGAACCTTAACAATATACGGGTGACTATTATAAATAAATACTTTGAACTTACCAACAAACTAACCAGGAATAATATTTTGGTTCACATGCCGCAGAGTAAAGAGAGAGGAGATAGTGTCAAGACAGACCATTTTCATCTACTATCCAAAATAATATAAAACAATTGTTAACAGCTGCGCGAGTGCGAGCTGGGTGCGATCGTGAACCGTGACCTGCAGCGACGTATCCGCGCGGTGTCGGGCGTTACGCTGGAGCGTGCCGTGTTGCGTGCTGACGCGCGCCTCGCCGCCCGCCTCGCGCACCACCTCGACGCGCGCTCCCGCCTCTGGGGCGACGCACACCACGCCCCCGCCCACGCCGCTGACGTAAGTACCACCAGCAACGCGGGTCACATTGGGGCATCACGTGGCAGGCGGTCAACATGCTTCATTTAGATAAATTAAATTCATTTAGATAGATTGTCTAATTTTATATTGTGATGTTGAAAGTATACTTTGTTTTACTTTTACTTCTTAAAATACATTCCAAATTTTTAATCACAGAACTTCAGCTTGAATTCGAAAAATCCAGTGCTACACAAGATAACAGAACACCTAATAGAAGAGGCATCAACTGAAGAGGAGGAGTTGTTAGGGCTAGAGGCGTCCTCAGAGTCTGTGAACCAAGAACAACCCGACCCGGAGCTAGTGCGTGTTCTGGACCGCCTCGTGCTGTACTTGCGTATAGTTCACTCAGTGGATTACTACAATCACTGTGAATATCCCTATGAGGATGAAATGCCCAACCGCTGTGGAATTATGCATGCACGAGCTGGAGCACCTGCTAATAAGGTATTCATTCTTATATATCAGAGAATACTTATTTATTACCTTGTTATACAATTGTTTATATTTTAGCATTTTATTATTTTTCTTTAACTTGACACGGTGTTCCTTCCTTCGGTGTTCTTTCCTTCCTTTGTCTCTTTCAACCTAATTTTTGAGTCATTGTGTGTGGAGTGGGAGAAGTCAACACGGTGCTGTCTTTTTACCAGAGTGGAAATTGAACCAACAACTATACATTTACAGTTGGATGCTGTGCCACTGCGCCACATCAGCCTTTTATTATTAAATTATTACCCCATTACAATGTTTATATTTAGGTAGCTATTTATTATTTTAATAATTCCAATTCTTCTCAATAGCCCACTCAACAAGAAGTTCAAGATTATATCAAGACATTCCAAGGTAAAATGTCAGCTTTTCTCCAAGATGTTAAGCCATTAACTGACGAAGAGCTGCAGAAACTTGGTATTAAGGTAATTTGTTGCATGATTTTGTAGCTTCACTGTGTAAATCTAAAGTTAAGACACTTTGTTACTCATATTCCGTCTTATTTTCGAGATTAGAGGTCATTGAGTGTTGAGTAGCGGAACTGTTGAAGACATGAAAATGATTCATTCTCCTAAGAAAAATTAATTTAATAACAAAACATTCCATCTAACAACCAAGTTAACACTGCATACTAGGGTGGAAAGTTGTTTAGTTTATTTATATAATAGAAACTTCTAATATATATGTTTCAAGTTACTTTATTTGATATAGCTTGTTATCATTGACTTATTTTCCTATATAATTAATTACCCTCTTTTTTTACAAATTATAAAAAAAAATGGTATTCATAATAATTTTTAAATATTAAATAAAAATATATTAGGTGTTACATTTAATACAATAATACATGATTTGGACATATCACAATATTTAAGATATATGACATTACTGTTTTAATTTTGTCAATCCAGGACCCAGATGCAGAAGTGGAAAAATTCATACAAGCCAATACACAAGAATTAGCTAAAGACAAATGGTTGTGTCCACTTAGTGGGAAGAAGTTCAAAGGCCCTGATTTTATTAGAAAGCACATTTTTAACAAACACGGGGAAAAGGTAATTCTTTGTTATATAAGGTATCATTTAGTTTATTATAAGGAAAATAACAAAACCCACTCTAAAAAGTGATAAAAATTCCGATCATCTTATAAAGATAATAACTGACTATAAGTAATGACATACATACATTACTTATAGTCAATTATCATTGATAATTATAATAAAAATATCATTAAATATTAATGATTTTAAATCAGTCCATAAATTTATTCTCATTAATTTTTATTTTCATGTAAAAAATATAAGTGAATATGTTTGTTTTTTCACAATATACACATCATTGGATAAACCCAACTATGAAATAGTAGGAAAACTCATGATGATTTTTAAGAATATTTATTAGGGTCACAAGATATTTTTTCTAGAAATATGCCATAATCATTTCTTACACTCACTTTTTTAACATATACAAAGTGATGTGCATTTTACAAAAACTTTTTTTAATATCAAGTTACTGCAGCGGATTTTAAAAAAGGATACTTTTAGGTCATATTTAATATATTTTGTAAAACTATCGAATTATGTATAATTTTTATAAGTATTTTTTTTTCAATTCATAATATAGCCTATATTCTTCACTAATAAAAGAAATTTTAAAATTGGTTTTCTTTACTGAGCAGGTCTATTTTGATAATTCTTTTTTTTAATTGGTATAATCTGCGGAGAGGTTCATGGCGCAAGCTTATATAGCGAGATTGATATAGTGTTTTCAGACAGGACAGGTCTCTAGAGTATGGACGCCATTTCGATCTCAAAATTTCCTAAATCGATATTATCATAGACTCTGCCCGGCTACAGTTGGAGTTCGTGAGCCCTGGCTTTTATCCAATATAGTGCTAGACACTGTGTGACTCACTCGCAGGATCAGGCTGGAAAAGTCAAACGCATCGACGATTGAGTATAGGTCCGGGCCTGCTAAAACCAGGACCTTATCAATTCCTATAGGTCCTGAATAAGCCAATACAATATAGTTACCGTTATGCACCAGGTGGACGAGGTGCGCCACGAGGTGTCGTACTTCAACGCGTACGTGCGTGACGTGCGACGCCCGCAGCAGCCCGAGCCGCCTGCGCGCGCTCCGCCGCCCGCTATGTACGCCGCGCCGCCGCACCCGTAACTACACTAGATAATTTTTTACATTTTTTAAAAAGTGTTATTCCAGCCATACTTAGAAAAGTAAAATGCTTTATTAGATAGCGTACCAATACCGTTCCAAGAAGCGCGGGTTCAAATCCCGCAATATTTATTTTTTTATTCGTTTTCTAAAATAGTATTAGGCTGACTAGCTTATTTTAATTATTCTTGCAACTCAAGGGCCGTTCATAAATTACATGATCCGTTAAGGAGATGGGAAGAGGTCGACGAAATGTAAAATTGTGACAGGAGCCTTCTCCTTAATTTTATGATATTTTATGATATTTTACCCTTGTAAAATATCATAAAGTTCGTGTGAGGCGTTCGTAATTTGTGGACAGCCCCGTATTTATGTTATTAGCGTCATATAATTGTCATATAATTTGGCAAGAGAGAAATAAGTTGCAACAAATCAACAAGAATTTCGACATCGCTTCATAACTGCGTATGGCGTGATTCGTGGTCAGAGCGCTCGGTTTCCAAGAGACACGGGTCCCACATACCTTCAAATAGTTATATTTTCGAAAAAAATATTTTTCTTTGAGTGTGGAATAACACTAAAATATGAAAATTATATTTAACATTATATTGAACATGTGTGAACAGGTACAGTGGTGCGAGTTCCGGCGGCGGCGGTGGCGGAGGGCGCGCGTGGGGATGGGGCGGCTGGGGACCGCTGCAGCCGTACGCGCCCCGACACCCACGCTTCTCACGACCTAGGTATACTTCATATTTGGAACGTTAATCTATTACAGTAGAAACTCGAATCTTAAGAAATTATTAGAAAATACATTTGCCTAAATATAATCTATTGTTAGAAATCGTAAGCGGTTAACGATTTTTTTTTAAACACATATTGTCTATATGTGTCTAAATTATTCGGAAATAGATTCTATGTAATTGTAATAATTGATATATATCACTCAATACTTATTACTTCACACGAGTTTCCTTCTCCTAATCGTGAACCCATATAACTGATCATCGAGTTTCTCTTGTTGTTATATATCACAGATTAATTATATATTTTTCTGTTTTTAATTAACTGGCTTGATATAGAGCACTAAAAAGTATCATCACATTGATTTACCTTCATTAATAAACCAGTTCTAATTATTTATTATACCTTTAAATGTTGCTATATTTAAGTCAAAAGTGTTTTCAACAGTGCTTTCAACAAGGAAAAACTATTTTGTCTGTTATTTTTTGTAGTCTTTTAGTTTAAATTACTATGCCTTAGTTTAAAATAGTTATTTAATTTTTTATATGCTTTATATTGCTTATCATTGGTGCTATTATATGAAGTAATATATTTTAAACTGTAGTAATAATGTATAAATAGTGCATATATTATAACGATTCTTCGTACACGTGACCACTTGTAACATTTTTTTCAATAAGTATTTTATAAATACATAATATATGTATAAGATTTTAAGCTACTTCATTAACAAAAAATTCTTATCCTAAAACTGAGCGGCTCCTTTACAACTTTTTTCACTATAGGAAGAATTTGTATTGTAATTATCTTTTGCCTCTTTAATAACTGAGAAGAGCAATAAACATTTAATAGATAGCAATAAATTTTCCACGCAGAATTAAAATTATATGAGTTACTGCTTCTTTCTATGGCAGAAGCAATTTATTGGTCACTATAATGTGAAATCTCTGGAATTCTCATATAAAATAAATTTAATAAAATGTTATGACCTGGTTATAGTGTTAACAAAAGAATAATATTATTTAATAACGTACGCAGTAGGTGAAGTGACCTATCATATACATATCACATACTTATCATCACCAAATATGGTTAGACATAGTGTGGCATTGGACTACTTTTAATTGGAATTAAAAATATATTTTTTATATTTAGAATATCAATTTTGTATATGTTACTTGGCCTTTCTCACTCTCCTAGCTTTTAAATCGAGATATTTTTTAATAAAGAAAAATATTGTGGACATAAATTATTTGTAAATATTTTTTAATTTCAGCTACTCCAAACATATAAAAATATTTATTCCTATTATTAACTTTGACGTTTTTTTATTTATGATTATAACTATTAGTTTAACAAACACACATTATACATAAAAGGTTTTAGTGTGACTCATTTAAACGCCTTGAAAATTGAATCAATGTGTTTTGTTCACATTTTACATGCATACTATCGCTCACCGTATTTGTATTTTATATCCATTATTCAAAAGCTTTGAGCCTGTCCCGTTTGTAAGTTATTAGAATGTAAAGTTAACCAATGTTTGTCAGTATATGCGTATCTAGTTTAACTTTGGATATGACGCACTCTTTATATATTATTTTTCATTATTGCTTTATATATTATTTTTTTAATTATATTTTGTTTTTTTTTTAGTATGATATTATTACATATAATTATAAAGTATTAATAATGTAAATTTATTTTTCACATACACATTTTTTATTTGATATCTGACCTTTTTCAAACATTAAAATAATTATATATCACTCCGTCCTTAATTATTTGTAGCCTGATATAGAGCACTAAAAAGTCCTCCTAACATTGGTTTGCCCTCATAAATAACGCAATTCTAATTAATTAATAAACATCGCGTATCTGAGTGGCAACAACCATCGCAGTACATAAAAAAAACGAAAGAAGCTTTTATTTGTAAAGTTTTATTATCCTTTTGATAAACGTCGTGTATCTTGTATCCTTTACATTAAGAATATCTGAATATTACAAATTTTATCTTTTGTTAAATTTATTTCTAACAGGACAAAGTATAAAATGTTAAAATAGTTATAGCAATGAGGCTTCTGATTTAGTTGTAAATACTTTGAATGATATATAAAATTAATATAATATTTGATATTGAATAATAAGATATCCAAAAAAACTTTATGTATATTCATTCTGTCTTTAAATGTTTACAATATGTCATTCAAGGAAGAGACAATAACCCAACCCACCATTCTCGCGTGACCTGCTTTATACACGCTAGTTTTGTATTGCACGACCTTAACATTTGCCTAATCAGATACATTGTTTATGTGCTATTAAATTTATTTCGCTTTATGTTATTAATTTAACACCAGCAAGCCTTAATATTATTACATTTGTGAGCTTTCTAGTATTGTTGTTGAGTTCGTAAATAATTTGCAGGGAAAACGTCGATCGGTCCCGGCCGATAATTGCTTACAACGATCTCGACTTCCCGGAAAGTGGCGACATTTTTTAAGACTTTTTGAAACACCATGACGGACATGAATGCATACATATACAATAAATTTATCTTCTATTATAATATTCTCTTATCTTCTATTATTTGAGGTTCCTTAAACGAACCGGGTGCAAAATGTATTGATTCTATAGATACTAATATCGGAGAAAATATATTAGGTATTCTAGACCAAATTTATAGCTTTTTGTCTTAAAATTGTAAAATGTTAATTGTATAACTAATTTATATATAAAATGAATATATTGTAAGTAAAGATGATGTAGTGCCTATTGTTATAATAAATACCTATGCAAAACTTAAATTAAATTTTAAATATATAAAAAAACTAATACACAATCATGTATAAGAAGTCTTTAATAAAGTGTCCGTAAAACGTAATCTCTTTTTATTCCTTATTTCATATAACCCAAAATCCTTCCGCTTTCATAACTCCATTCTATTCAAAATTATTATGCCCTTATTTGTCGGGAACTTATCTCCGGGAAGCTGAGATTTATGTCATACTTACAGTTGATTTAGCAAGTGTGATTGTGAGTGTTGTTACATTTGACCGTAAAACTAAAGTACATATATGATTGGCCACTAATGTGGTTGGTTGTTGTTAAAGGGGCGGCGGCAGCGACTACCGTCCCGTCATACACTACCGGGACTTGGACGCGCCCCGGGATCCGGACGAGTTCATTTAACTACACAACTGTGAAAACTATATGAAATGTCAAAGTGTATGTACTGTGTTTAGTCGTTTAAAATTCACAGATTCAAAATTATTAGGATACAAATATTTTATTAATAGGCACTGGAAATAAAAATATGTTGATATATAAGCAGTTTGACTTTACTACAGCCCAACAAACAAAAAATATTGAAATAATCTTTTAGTATTTGTATTTAGTAAGAAACATAGTCTATTACGATGTCAGTAAAAAAAATCTAATACAATATAAAAATTTTGGTTTTAGGATTTTATTTGTCCTTTTATTCTTTTAGTATCAAAGTATTAGAGATTTAATGAGTATAATAATGAAAATATAAAGCTAACTTATTCAGGAAATTATAAATAGGATGTTGAAGTGATACACCGAATTGTAGATTGTGGTTATTTAAATCATATAAGGTAAAATCCAAATCGTGCAACCTTTCTATTAATGAGCAATAAGAAGCCTTGTACCTACAGTGTTCTCCGAAATATTGTTCGGAAGGTGAAGAGGAAAACAATATTTATTTATGTATTGAGATGATTATATACTGTTTATGTTATTATGGCCTAACTTACATTTTTCAAGAATAACTCTTG
>FAPJ01028583.1:0-12083 GCA_001485985.1 Heliconius ethilla aerotome | reverse complement strand
TGATTGTTTATTTTATGGCTTTTACGCTTTAAGGCGTGCCAGTAGAGCACAGTATTTTTTAGTTTAATATGTGGCTATTAGTTATCTGTTGACACTTATGTCAGTGTCATTGCAAATCGCAATACATACAATTGCTACAATACAATTAACATTTACCAAATATCAATGTTGTGTCATTTTTTAGTATTTCGAGTACTGTATATTTCTTTTAAAATATTTTAATCATTCAATATATCTTTTATATGATATTTTCTTACACGTTTAAAACAATGGCACACTATTCGTGACTAATGTTTTACAATGAAAGCATGTATATTTTTTTGTGATCTAATGGATAAGTAATAGTCGACGAGATTGAGGCAAGAGCTGCTATATTATCACAGCTTTTTAAGAGGCAATACAACTATCACTTTGTAAAACCTTTTTAATATTTACAGAACACAATTTTATGTAAAAATGTTCGCAAGTTTAAAAACTAAAATTAAAGAAGAAACAGGCAGTGACATAAGTAAATTGACGAGTAGCTGGAGAAGTGGTGCATTTTTGGGAAGAATATCTTTAAGAGATGATTCAGTAAGTAACTTTTCATCTTAAACAATTTTCCGATTTATAGTATAAAATTAAACTAAAAGAATACATGTTTGTCGATAAAATAGATAATGAGATCTAATTCTTATAATTTTGATTTTAGTCTACAACTAGCCCATCTAGTTCTGGAGGACCAGGAGACTCTACATCAGATGTAAGTGTTTAAAAAAATCACTATCTGTTAACATTTAATTTTCACTTAATTACTTTTAGCATTATTTATCAACTGGTCTGTTCAAGTAAACTTGAAATGTAAGAGTCAGTAACATTGACCTTGTCTATTCAAGATAGTTAATTTAAAAGAGAAAACAAGGTTTTTTTGTATTGTTACTCCATTCCTTGTATTCCAATAATATTACTTGATTTAATTTTAAAACACAATATTAAAGTGCATGCAATACACAATGTTTCAAGTTAGGGCAGAAACAGAAAACAGTAAAATATTACACCTGATCCTGCACATAGTATTAGCAGACTGCAGATAGTGAATTCAATTTTAGACACATTGTATATAGAAATTTCAGGTATATAGGCAAAATAAATTGAAAAAAAAAAGTAAAATTATAAAATAAAACTTAAATTTTAGTCCATTTCACCTCAACTACATACATATTTGTCCAACCGGACTGGTGGTGAAGTGGATCAGACAGCCCTCCAACAACAATATGCGGAACAGTTGGAAGCAAAATTAAGAGATAGAGATTCATATTGGGAACAAAAACTTGAAGAATTGAAAATTTCACTATCGTCAGTACAAGGTGAAAAAATATTAAATAGTATTTTTTATCATCCCAAATATAGCAGAGTATGCAGATCTCAACCCTGTGTTAACACACTCCATTCCTCACTTTCCACTGCTTGAGACACTGCATGTTGAGAGGCAGAACTTAAGATAATGGAAGTATTAAATATTTTATTCCCCCAAGTGGGAATTTCACCTACAACTGTCACATTTGCAGTCATACTCTTGTGCTACTATGCCAGTGAGTTCTATAATAATATAGTATTTCTTTACAATATACAGGTGAAGAGGCTTTAGCTGCTCAGGCAGTAGCTCGGACAGCTCAAGCGGAAGCATCAAAAGCGATAATAGCCAGAGATGCGGCTGAAAAACAATTAAATGAATTTAGAACCAGGCTAGCAGCAGCAGAACATGCTCAGGATAAATTGGATGCACTTACAGTGAATATACATTTAACATTTCCATTCAATTAAATGAAATGACCAATGGTAATGTAGACAGGTGAATTTAGTGTTAACAGAACTGTATACAGCACAAAGCACAAGCCTACAAAATGAATTATTTATGTCTGTGAGCAGTGATTTACTAACAATGAAATAATTTGTTCCCCTGAGTGGGTATCGGACCCACAATCATTGTGTTTATTTACCATTGCGCCAAAATGGCCTCCAGTGATATCTTTATCTAATGATTAAATGTAAGCAAAATTTTGTTATTTGTTTAAATTAGTCTTAAAGACTATAGCTTTTTTTTTACTGGCCCTCTAAATTTGAGACATTATTCATGGCAGACATTGTTGTCAGTATATGTAAGAAAAACCAAACAATAAAAACTAAATATATTTTTCTCACATTGACAAAAATTTTATATTGCATGGAGAATTTTAAGACTAAAACCTGCAGTTAAAATAAAAATAATATTTGTTACTAATAACCGAATAATATCCCAAATAGGAAGAAATAGAGCAATCTCGCCGCGAATGGGCAAAGGAGCGTAGTGAGCTGACTTCGGCGCTGGGGGCCGCGGACGCGTGGTCACGTGATCTCGCCGACCAGCTGGAGTTGGTTAAGGCAAGCCTACCCGTGGACCACCCACACCATTGCATGATTGATGACGGTAATTACTAATTAATATTGTTATTTAATAATCTTGTAATCATGAATTGTCTTCCAAAACCACACATTAAATACAAAATGGAAAAAACCTAATTATATGTGATATGAATCCATTAAATGTAATAACAAATGTTCATAGTTATATTTAACAGTTAAATAAAAGACCATCATTATAATGCTAATGTAATATTTATTATAAGTGGGAAGTGACGTAATGTTCCCTTTGCCTGCCCTACTATATGCGGGAAGCTAAACAAAATGTTTATTACTATAGATAAACGAGATTTAAAAGCAACTGGGTGTGTGGACTTCGACCGTATATGCAGAGAAAAAGCAGTGCTTACCCGACAGTTACAAGAGGCCAAGATGGCGCTGGCTGACGTCAAAACTTCTTGGAGTGGTCAAATTGCATCTTTAGAGACTCAGGTAAGCAGAAATAGATATTACTTCATTCAACAATTAGCCACATGCACTTATATTCATTTAATATGTAGTAAATGTATGTAATATGTGTAGGTTTTTAACTCCAAATTCACACTTGAAACTTGAATTTCGTTCTTTTACACTTCAAATTCGACGTTGTGATATCCAAATTCGTAATTTAAAAAAGAGAAACTATTTAATTTTTATACATTTCCCAAGAAAAAATTATACATTTTTTAAATTTATATATGTATTTTGCAATAGGAAATTTATTGCATTTAAGTATTAATTTGGATGTTGAAAAGGCGAATTTGATGAATAAAATAGTATACATTTTGTTTATTAAAATATTTTTTATATTGTATGTGTACACTTATGTATGTTTTATTATAACACACAATTTTATCTCCAAGCAAAGCTGCTCAATATTTCAGTATACTTTTACAATGACAAAATTAATTGAAATATTAAATATTGTTTATTTATACATTTCTATTATTTTTGTGTTAAATATATGCATTATATTAAATAAGTTAGTGTTAGAAGCAATCTTAACAAAGCAATGAAGGTAAGTTAAATAATTAACAATTATATATTTTATTATTATTTCTTTAATTCCTTCTCAAACACATCTCTTGCTATAATATCAAATTCTGCATTTAAGTTTTTAATAACATTCCATTGAAGTTAATTATTTTTCTATTAACAAATATGTATTCCATTTCATTTAGAGTAGAAACTCGATTAAGCGGACTAGTTGTTGTTATTAGACATTAATCGCAAAACAGATTGACGGAATGTATGAAGAAAAATAAAAAAGTATTGTGCATATATAGTACAAAATATTATGTTCTTATAAAAATAAGATCAAAAATCTGTGTTTATTAAATAAATATAAAAAATATATATTTTACTACATATTGTGTACACTTATTTACATATAGAATTCGTCGCAGTTGGTAATCCAGGATGGATCATCGAGTTTCTATTGTTTACTCTTTCTACTTTCATTATAATAAATTAGAATTAGAATAGATTTTATAATATATTTGATCCGCAGGTGGCGCGAGTGTCGCGTCAGGCGGGCGAAGAGGGCGCGGAAAGACGGCGGGTCGAATCGGAGAAAAAAGAACTACAGGAGAAAATAGACATAATAGCCGCCGATTTGGAGAAATCAAGACAAAATCTTGCCAATAGCGAAGCAAAGGTTTGTTAAACTTTTTGTTATAATTATTCTTTATTTTTTTTTGCATAAACTTCTTTTTATTTATTTAATAAGGGATTTTTTGCTCACAACCGTCACTTTTTAAAATTTATATAGCTGAGTTAATGTTTCCTTTAATAATATTTTATGTATTGTATATGTGTAACACAATAAATTGTGTATTATTATAATAAGGTTACCTGAGATTGTACATGTGTCAAACATGTACAATCTCAGGTAACCTTAGTTCAAATCCGATAATAGTGATCTTTCAATATCCCTCTTTCAATAAACGTACATATATCTCCAGAATGTTAAAGCTGTAACCTTAACAATAACAAAACTGTTACCCCTTTATCCGCATCCCATCACATTAAAATGGGTAAAATAATGACAATAAAGTAAATAAACAAGCGTATGGGGGTGTAGGTGGCGCGGCTGAGCGCGGAGGCGCAGGCGCAGGCGCGCGAGCTGCGCGCGCTGCGGGCCGCCGTGAGTCCCGCGATATATACCATTTGATTGATAAAACACTTTTATTTGTTTGCCAATATGTGCTTTTAAGTGCGTATATGGCTCATTTAATGAATGGGTTCATATGTAGAAATATATAATCTAATTGGTATAAACAAGGAAACAAATACAATAAAACAATGCAGTGTTGAAGTGCAATTTTAGTTTTAAATAACATTGTATTTCCATGTACACCATTTTAGTACTTGGTTGGTTATATAAGTTTAATATATAACAGAAATAGACTAAAATTTTATGTTACGTTTAAATTCATTGTATGAGCCATAATACGTGTAGTAGAGCGTGGCAACGCATTAATATCTTAACTTTTATTATTTACATAAAATAGAACTTCATATAAATTTCTTTTGATAATTAAATCTTTTGATAATATGTATAGCTAAATCAAAATAGATGAGATTTGTGCGTTGCCACTAAATATATCGATCACAGCACTTCATTTCACTATCTCAGTGTTTCATTTAGTAAATGTTTTGTGTAAAATTAATAGATAAAAGTAGTTTTTTTAATTTCATATCTTTCTATTAACTAGTACAAAATGTTTACATCCTTACATAAAAAGGGATGTTTTGATGTACAGCATATATCCTGCTGATATATAGGATATGCATTTGCAATTTAATTGACAAATATTTTCATAATATATGCGTTAATAGAAACAAATAAATTTCATGCTTAGATCTTTGTTACTTTTTTACACAATTTTATGCATTTGTTCAAATGCTATTTTGCTTTTTATCTATTTTTCACATAAGTACACGTATTTTTATCTTTTTTTTCATATTTTCGTTTTACCAATCTTGCTTCAGTCAAGTTCAGTCAATTTATTTATCTTTTCGACCAGCTTAAGAATAAAGAAGAATAAAACAATACAGAAATGAATTTCACGACAACTATAACTTAGAAATTTCAATTGAACGTTATTTAATTTAAGAGTGTTTAACATTCTGCACATATTTTCTAATATTGCACCCTTGTTTATTACAACTATAAATTATAATATTTAATAGTAAAAGTAATTAAGATACGTTGGGGTAATATCGGCCGGATTTGTTAGAACAGTATAACAAAAGAAATCAACTTCAGTTTATTCTAAATTAATGTAAATTGTAGACTACCATTATTTCGTATTTTTTGGACTTTATAATATTATTTTGATACAATTGTAATACATAGCATACATATATGTATACTATGTATTATATATCATGTCTAGTCTATTTATTTTGTTTTTTTAATGGTAAAATTTTTAGTTGTATTGCAGCTATATATAAGTTCCTATTTTTGTACTTAACATTCCATTTTAGTACTTTTTTATATTTATAAAGTTTGCCGCTGGTTCTTTAAATAACTATTAATAATATTCTTTTGTCAATAAAATATTGAATATTTTCTTATCTTAGTATGTTGTAGTTATAATTTGTAGATGATTGTCAAAAAATAAATAAAAATAATAAACTGCAGTACTCTTAATAGTCCTCTAAAAATCAGCAGTATACTAATAAAAAATATTATGTTTCATTTTTGGAAATTGTCTCTTTTATTAAATAAAGCACAAAAAAGGTTATTTGTGGTAATATAATTTAAATTTTTGTTAATTTTATAAATGTTTTGAATAAATATATAGAAAAAAATATTTACAATTGTCCTTATACATAATCAAAGCGTATGTAATGTTTCGACAGTTAAATGCAAGTTACTATTGATAATATTTTATCTATAAAGATATTAGGGCTGCCAAAATTGCAATTATTTTCATTAATTATTTCAAACTAATGTCAACTTTGTTTTCAAGTTATTTGAAATTAATATAACGACGATATAAAAATACAAATCTTGTACGCTTTTATCAAATGTCCTATTGAATATATGAATAAATCACACATGAAGATATTCGGTTCTGGTGTGCTTAAATGTTACTGAAGAAAACTTTTGAAATTAATGTATTTCTCAAATTTTAGTAAACATTGTGAAAGAACATTTATAAATTTAAATAAAAATAATAATAAAAATGTCTCCATATTATCTTATATAATCTATATCATATCTAAAAAAGTTACTGTTTCCATGTACCACATAAAATATATAGCATAAATAAATATTAATAGATTAGATAAGTATATTATACATATACAACTACTATGTACTGACAGCCCTAAAACACCTGTGTACAAGATATATGCGTCACATGATGTAGTTTGTGATCAGTAAAGCCTGCCATTACACGTGTTTTACTAAATAAAATTGTTTTATAATAATTTTTTCATTCCAAGTAAGTTTTTATTTTGTTAAACTTTTAATAAAAACAAATATTATTATTATTACTTATGTTTATTATGTTTGTTCTAAAAATATTTTTTACTATGACGTTTTTTAATATTATAATAATTATGTATGTAGAAATAAATTTTATTTTGTTTCCATATATATTTTTTTATTTGTACCTTCATTTTGTATAGCATGAGTGTATATTAATATGAGTGCATATAAATATCTCGTACAATTGTTAATTTTGTTGTTTAAGTAACGTTTCAAAGAATATTACTAATACTTAATAATTCTTATTTTTTATTCTATGTATTCTTCATTCTCTTGTTGCTCTGTCTTATCTTAAAAATATGTTATATTAAACATATACAAGTTATTTTTTTTTAAATTGGCTTTTTAATAACTAATTTTACTACACAATAGTTCTATCGCATGGCTTTTAGCTATACCTAGAGTGGAAAAATGCACCGTTAAGTAGACTACTAACAATATTTAATGCTTTCTATTTCTTAAATATAAACTAAATATTAATTGATATTCAACTCGTGATGTTTAAAACAAATAACCAATACATACGCATATGGAACAGTATTAACCTCATAAACAACTGGCTGGATTATATACAATTTGCAAATCGATCATCTTTTCAGGATATGACGGCAGAATTAGAAAAACGTATCGAAGTTTTAGAAGAAGAGAATCATGAGCTTTCAGAGGCTTTAGAAAATGAAAGAAATTTAATGAAAATATTAAAGGATAAAATAGAAAAATCGAACAGGCTATACGACGAGAAAAAGAGAGAAGTGACTCACCTCAACTCGGTTGTAAGCGACATGCATCACGACATTATAGATATACAGAAGAAATTTGATAAGTGAGTTTTGAGAATGTTTTTCCTTTTATTTTTACTTCACGCTATACACGGGTATAGCAGTTAGGTAAATTGAATCTTTTGTTAAAACTCAGAGCTACTCATTCTCCGGTTTATTTTGAAACCATTGCGTGTTGAGTGGCGGAACTTAACGCTGCACTTTGTTTTGTTACAAGAGCGGCGACATTTCCTTTAGCCCGAGTGGGACCAAACTTACAACCGTAGCGTGATGATGCGCAAGATGATGCCTATTACATCTTTAATGGTCATTGGCTGTATTCTTGAGGAGTAATCGTTTGTTCTATTTGAACTAAATTTTTCTACGTAATCTTTATATAGTAATAAAAATCTGTTGATATTTTTTGTATGTGTAATAAATAATCACTACATATTGCATAGTGTTTAAAATAGAAATATTTTAATAACACTGTTATTAAGAATTATTTATAATAAAATTGTGTTTTGCAAAAACCATAAATAATGTTATAATTTAACTAAAAACAGAATATCTACAAATATCTTACACCTGACTATTAACCCAAAATTGTGAATCTAAAATTTAATCTGAAAAATATATCTTTTAGGGAAAAACGTGAAAAAGACGAAGCATTACTACGCAACGCGCATATGTCCCAGAACATCGAGATGAGTCAGTGTAACGTACGGTATCTAGAGACGGAAGTAGTGGAACTGAAGGGAAAGATAACGGAGCTGGAAGTTGTTATTGCTCAACATAAAGAGGTTACATTTGTTATTTCGTATCTTTAAAAAAACTATATTAACTTCCCGCTTTTTTCCGCATAGCAATGTACGCGGACTTAGTGTTAAGACCCCCCATTCTACTCTATCAGCCGGTTTTTCTAGACGTTGTGTGTTTAGTGGCGGAACTCAGCACCATGCGTGTTGATATCTTTATTTAATTATTTTCGATTTTTTAACATATATATTCAAATCTATTCCAACTATATAATTATATAAAACAATAAAATTTAAGTTTATTTCAGATATTGCTAAGTAAAATATACATGTTGAAATAAAATATAGAGCATTCATGCTTTACATTTTTTATCTTTGTAAAACCTGACAGTTACTTAAAAATTTATATTTTAAAATATATTTATTAATTGCTTAAATCGTTTCAAACTTTATTAGATATCATTACTTATTGAAATATTAAGACAATTTCTTTTTACAGTATTTTTTATAAATAATTTTCTTATGACTTTTAGAATCAAGCACAATGTATGATAATAAAAGAAAGTGAATCGGAGAGAATAAAGGAAACGGAGGAATTGAAGCAACGCATAAATAAGTTAATGGAAACTCAGACTGCTCTCAACAAGACTATACAAGACTTGCAAACTGAAATCTGTGATAAAAATAAGGTAAATTAGTGCTTATATTAGATAGATATTACAAAGATCACCATCACTAACTATAAAAGAAATCAGTAATCCGTTTATTATAAATAGAAATATTCTTCTGAGTAAATATTTTCAATTCCTATTAAATTCTTTAATATTAAAATCGCATTTTTCGAATATGGTATGGTAACCACAGTTTTCCTTAATATTGTATTAATATCTAATACTTGTTTTAATAAGTATAAAAAGTATTAAATATTAATTTCCAGAAAATGAAGACTTTAGACAACCGGATAGCGGACATGAAGAAGACTTTACAGCGTGAGCTACAAATTAGTAAATCAGATCTAACATCGGCCGAAGAACAAGACATCAGTAGACGGTGAGTCATTTAAGTCAGTATTAAATAGTCAACCTTTGTTCCATTATACAAAAAAGTATATATTTTGTATCACCAAGATTCGAAAACAAGAAATCGAAAGTATAATTTAAAATTAAAATTTTCTTAGACAAATCAAAACGGTGTCCGTCAGTGTTAGTCTAAATATTGACCGTCAGTGTTAGTCTAAATATTGACTATATTATGACGTCATACAAATTATAAAGAAACAATTGACATTATTAAACAAAGAATCTTGCAAAGTCGAAATTAAAAACATGTCTTCAATTAGTTTACATATATATTAATATAGTAATTATTGTCATTGTATAACATATAGAAACTGTATAGTTAGCTTAAAAATATTTTTTTATGTTAGGTATCAAGATAGTTGATAAAACAAAATTTTCAAGTTATTTACAATGTAATTAGAAAATCTAATCATATAGGAAATTACATGCAATACAAGTTAATAAGTATTTAATAAGGCCTAAATCAGGAGATACATTCAGATGAGATTTTCTTGTATGTGGATGTGTGGTTTTGTTATATGTTGCATTCGGTTATTTTTAGTTAACTTTGCAGCTTTAATAATAAAAGTCAATATATTTTTTTTATAAGTCAAATACTGTAGAAAATATTAATTAATTTTATGATGTTACTTGACTCAAAAGTCAAGTAGACTATTGCTCGTATCTAATAAGTCGTCTCCCGCAGGTACCTGAAGCACGTAGTGCTGCGGTTCCTAACAGCGCGCGAGCTGGAGGCGCGCCAGCTCACGCGCGCACTCTCCGCGCTTCTGCGGCTCTCCGCGCACGAGGAGGCTCTCCTACGTGCCGCGCTGCCCGCGCGCTCCGGTCTCTCCGCCTGGTTCCCCTCGCTTAACACTTGATTACACTTACACTTGGTTATATCATTACACTGATTTGATTACCTTATGCAACGATTACATTATGACCGTTAAAACCAACATCCTGCTCGAAGATATTCGGGCCTAGGTGATAATTTAATTCTTGTTGCCTATAGTTGAGTATAGTACTTGATTATAGTTGACTAATGCTCCACAGCCCGTCGTTAAACGTCTGGTTCTCGTCGCTTAATGTCGTGATCTGTTTAAGTTATGACAAACTGCTTACGCGTACAAACTGCTTATAATCGGTTACAGTGATCTATTTGGTTGTTTAAGCATTAACCTTTCGCTTAACACTTAATTACAGTAATCTGTTATAGGACGACAATGATATAATTACGTTATGAACATTGAGACCACCACCCTGGACGAATATGTTCTGGTTCCTGTCACTTATGACGTTCACCGAGTTCTCGTAGTATAAATAGGACTCGCGGCGTTGTTCCCGTCGTTTAACACTTGATAACAGTGATCGATTGCGGCGTGAAAGTTATTGTTACTAATATTGGGCTAGGGAGTTGTTTGAATTTGAGGTATCATAATGTGAAAAATTTTACCGGGCAGTATGATAGCGAAGTATTTAAGAGAAAAAATCAAAATCATGCAATAATATAAATTTCATTTAATATACATTATTTTATATACTTTATGCTATACAAGTTATAGTATCAGAGATTTGAAAATGTCGTATTGTATAATGAACCATGTATTGTAAACTAAATGTATTTATTTTATTGTTTATGTTTAAATGTATGTTTTTGTTATTTGTTTGCATAATATTTTATACAAATTGAGTTTTAAAGTTATTTACATTTTTTTTCTAATATTAATATAAACTTTTTGATTGTTTAAATATAAAATATTAAATAATAATAAGTACTATATATAAACCGGGAATATATGTTTTTCTTATTTTATAATGATTAAGATTTATACCTTTATATTGAAAAAATGTTTTAGTAAAAACTTAAAGAAATATGTTAAATGTTTTAGTAAAAGTAGTATTATACACGTAATATGTTTAAATGTTGCCTTAATAGTTGCTAGTCAAAAATGTACAGAGTTATAATTTTAAGGATTTCAATCATAAATTTCGTTAGCAGATAAAACTGAATAAACTTCGATAGAAATAAGATATTAGACGAATAAATAATAATTTTAGTAAATTTAAGAGAGAACCCTTAATTATAGTAGAATACAGCTTTTGTAGGACTCTTATTTATATGTATTGGAAAAATTATCATTAGTATTTAATACCGATGTTATAAATAATCTCAAAGCAAACACTGCCTGACGTGGGTTGGAAGCAATGCTTGTTTATAGTAAATACAAATAATGTGAATATTTACATTTATTTGACATATTTAAAAAAGTACATTTAATGTTAGAGGGATTTATTAAGGAGAGTTATGCAGCTCTTTGATCTGAAAAATTGTATTTTTTTTTCTTTAATTTGTTCTCTTATTTTAAAGATCTTAATTTAAATCTAGTCGTAGGCAGAAATGTCTCGAGAAAATATTTATTTTTTGTCCACAGTATTAGTGAATATAGTATTATAGCTGATTTAAATGGCACCTGTTTATAATTTAATAAAATTATATTTTTAAAACTACTTGTCGTTTTCTTCCATATATTATGTAATTATAATAATCCTATTATTAATTTGACTGTCCCTTATTCGAAGCTTA
>FAPJ01028533.1:0-15887 GCA_001485985.1 Heliconius ethilla aerotome | reverse complement strand
TATTTAATTTACTTGGAATATATAAAATATTGTTTAATATACGTTACTTTAGTAAAAAACAAACAATGCTTATCCATAAGCTATTAATAGGCACTTCGTAATGGGTGACATGTAATGGCTTTGATTCGTGGTCGGAAAGTTTGTTCGGGGATTAGGGAGTTGCAGGTCAATAAGAGCAGGTAGCATAACACACGAACGCTTCACTATCACGATATAAACTATTCTGTATTTTGTTACTTATTATAAAAACGTATTATATATACAAAACGTGGATAGCGGTCTCCAAAAGTTTGATATTCTAAATGTATATTTATTTTAAATATTAATTCTAAATATAAAACGTAAACGAAATTGAAATGAAAATTTAATGTATCTAGATATCTATCTATATTTCAATGTGTTTGTTGTATAAACGGATATTATATTATACTGCAATCTTAATTAACTTTATAGCGTGTCGGTAGAAAACGCAAATAGATCTTCGATAAAAAATACTTTTTGTAATATAATGAAAAAAGTATATATAAATAAAGAAGCCAGCTTCACGGTGTATCCCGCACACAGCAGGGTGGGCAGAGGGAACCTTCGTTCCCCACTTTCCGCCAAATTTGCGTTGCGTGTTGAGTGGCGGACGAAATGAAAATATCAATAACTAATAATTTGTCCGCTCGAGTGTGGATCGAACCCACAACCAGTCGCGTTACTGTCGCACTGTGCCTCTGTGCCATGACTGGCCTTAATAAAAAACACAATATATTTAATTATAGAATAAATTAAAACAAAATCCAATATATCTGAGACTCGAACGTGATAAATCTTGCTAGATCGGCTATTAGGTGCGACGCCGCGTGAGGGCCCCGGGTGTCAGCAGTTTACACGTCTTATTGCTTGTCGCTCCGTCGCGACGCAATAAAAACATCAAGAGAGTTCACCAAAATAACTCTTGGCACCAACTTGGCAGATGAAAACGACTGGTGCGAAGGCACAAAGTCACGAAGTGATGGCCTGAGTGTCGTACTTCATCAGTGACATTACGAGTATGGATAATGAACAAATTTTTCTATATGTATTAAGTTTATAGAAACTGCCAATTCTAATTATATTTTTATTTTATCTTTTTTCTATTTATCTACTTCATAACTTTAAAGTAATGTGAAAAAAGGCGCGACATTTAATACTCAGCTTTAGATAAATGTA
Source organism: Heliconius ethilla aerotome (assembly GCA_001485985.1). NCBI lineage: Eukaryota > Metazoa > Arthropoda > Insecta > Lepidoptera > Nymphalidae > Heliconius > Heliconius ethilla. The sequence continues at coordinate 14,690 of FAPJ01028533.1, read as the reverse complement.
GATTTTTTTTCATTTTATAATATTATTTATAACGATAAGAAAAGAATTAATAATATTTATTTTTACTATTTGAATATATTTAATGTATTTAAAATTTAATAATTTTCTAACTTCACCAGTAAATTAAAAAACGAACTAAATTTAAGCAATATTACTAGAATTGAAAGAAATAAGAAATTGTTTTGCGATAAATAAAAAAATATTATTTGATATTAATTTATAAAAATAATGTTTGTACACCAACTATTCTAAACAAAATTATAATAAAATAAATAAATCTAAATAGAATGAAACTATAATAATTTCACAAAAATATTTGCATATTTTAATGCATATCTAGAAAAAGAAATTACTTTTACCGTAAAATAAAAAATATATATATATATATTTCGAAATACATTTTTATAAATATTGGCTTTTAAGAATAACCGTGTGTTTGAGTAAAATTGAAAACAAATTCATTTATTCTCATACATAAGCAAATCGCGAAATTTCACCAAAAATACGCGGCATGACTTAGGAATCCACAAAAATATTTAAGGAATTTGTTTGTTTATCATTGGTAAAGTGCGACAAATACTTACGCCTCGGATAAAACTTCGAGTAATAACAGTCCATATCACCGTTTAAAAATCACTGCATCAATATCAATTTTCACTTTAATTTGTTTACCGTTCACTCGCGCATTACATGTAAAACGTTTGACATTTCATAAATTAAGCTGACAAGTGTCATCCCCGCGCGCGGCATACGTCAAATCGCATACAGCCACCGACGCGACTGAAGTGTATCGCGGGCGAACGATACCATACCGCGTCTTTCGAAAATTGCGCCATCTCAGCAAGCACACTCGGGCAAATCCAACAACACAAAAACACCTTGAGCACACTTCATGCCCTACCAGCTTTCATAAACTTCCGAAACCTATGACTAGATAATGTTTACATCGCGAAATGCCGACACCCGAACGACCGGAAGTCAAAGCGAAGCAAACGCGACAACTATGTAAAATATTGCAGGATCGCGATCGCATTGTTGACATTCCCGTATAAAAATCGTCAAAATCTCGACTAAATTGTATGAAAATCACTGTAATATTTTTTTTACTTACCTATTTCGAGCTTCGAAGGTGTAGTGAAGGGGCGAATTTTGATAAAATGTCAATTTAAGAGTGAATTTAAAGAATATACTCTTATTGGTATGCGAAGAATGGCACAAAGAATCCCGACAACGCACGCGACGAATGCGCACCTCGTTTGCGCATATGCTGACACAACTTCATGGATGTCGCCCCCCGCGGCCCGCGCGCGCCCCGCCCGCGCCCCGCCGTGAGCCTGTGTGCGCGCCTAGAGTGGTCAAACGTGAAATGCTGTGCACGTACACACGCACACACACACACGCGCGCCCGTACCTGCGTAGCTGCCGTCGGCCGCCATCTTTGTTACGGCAGCGAGCGAGCGTCTCACTATTTAGATCTGTCAACACTGCTAGCGCCATCCAGTGGGCTCGCTGTGACGGGCAGAACTGTCACTAGAGGTCACACTTAACTAATAGAAAGAAAGAACCACTTTTAGTCAATATACTTACTTTTTATCAATATTATTATGTTTAATAACTACAAATCATAATAATAGAGTAAAATGAATATCAAAAATATTCGTAACAAGACTGGGATCATGATATAAACGCAATTTTAATGTTTTTATTAATTATTTACAATATAGGAAGTAGCTAGGTTCTAGAAAGGACTGATACTAATATAAATACAGTGAAACAAGACTTCAGACTAATATCAACCATTGTATTATCTATTAATATTATAACTACTTATTTGTTTACTACATGTAAATGTAGTTGTAATAATAAAAAAAATGTTAGTAAGAGATAAATGCGTCATATGAGTTAGATATATAAAATAAAAGAGTAAAATAGTGTACAGTAATAATTTATTTCATCAACAAACTCTCATAATATATGTAGGTGTTTAAGATCAATGCATATTATATTTCAATAAAATGAAATGAAATGTATTAGATTTAAAAAAATACAATACATAACAAATATAAAGCAAAACCACACGTTAGCGACACGGACCGACTCAAGATGCATGAACTTAATGCAATACAATCTTCATCCGATTCCTTGGTCAATGTGGGATTCCCAATAATTAAGCCACAATCTTAAGAATTCTTAATCAAACCTCTTTGCTATAAAATTCAAATTTACAATACAACTACATCTTTGTCTTTATAACTTAGAACAGCGATTTTACAGTAATTAGGTACTCGAAATATATTTTTGTATGTAATAATATAAGATAAAATTATAAAAAAATATTGAAACTTTCATTAGATATGTTTTAACAAGTCACGGTAGACGTCACACATTGTAAATAGCTAAATAAGAAAATGAATTAATGAAAAGAAATATAAATAAATAATTCAATATATAGAAAATACCCTATGTAAGTATATCATAAATTTCAACAAGTAAACTCTTATATTACGAAAAAACAATTACACATAACAATAAAATGGTTCAAGAACAATAATTCACAATATTTTTAATAATAAGTAATTGCATTAACTGCATCATAATTTTACAATTTGCAATTTTGTAAAATTATTGATAATAGTTGTAACAGTATCATTTATGCCTACTTTTTAATTACTTACAATCTTGATTTTATCTTAATGTTATAAATTGTTCTATATCAATTTTAATAAGATTGTCTTATCCTAAAATCTAGCACAAAAAAAATTTAAAATGTAATATTTTTACGTTGTACTTATATTTTAAAAAATACTCTTGTTTTCGACTGGGTAGTTTAAAGATATGCTATGTTTTTTAACCTTTCCCTTTTTTCATATAACATTCAGGTGGTCAATAACTTTACGTGAACATGTGCATGTTTATTTCTTACTTAGATTACATAATCGTTGGTATATTCATTTAATAATCCCTTTTTATATTATTGTTTAACAGTTAAAAGATAATTTCAATTATTAATGTAGTATAGAGTTACTAAAAAAAACACTAGTGGACTATCAAAAAAGAAGAAGGGAAAGAATATTTATGATTAGCGATTTGGTTAAAAGAAAAGGAAAATAGCTTATGATATAACTTCCTACATTAGTTTAGTAATTTAATGAAGATAGGTTTAGGATAAAGTCTAGAAATTCCTTCCGGAACACAAGTTAGAAAAATATTGACATCACTCTCAATATTTTTACATAATACAACACTATAAACAATATATTATATTTGTTCTATAACATTTCTTAATTACACGTGAACAGGTAATTGTTATGTGCGTGTTGTTTACTAATTTGTGAATATTTTTCTTGATTTTTTGGTTTTGAGAATTTAACTAAAGAAATTATTTTCTATTAGATAGGTTACATATATATTATATATTCTTTTTAAATCATGATAGACTTATTTATACTTATTTTGAAATATTGATGATCGTGGGCTCATCTACGCATATTATCCATAACCTGCCCTCCAGTTTCATTTGGAAGTGATCATTATTCTATTTAAACCGAGTTACGTTTTTAGTTAGTTAAAAAAATTGGTACATGGTTTATTTTACCGTGAAATTATCACCAGACTAGGTACCTACTCTGGAGTGCACCCGGCTCCTTCTTTTTACACTTCCAGGACGATAGTGCATTTTTGAAGAACGTAGGCGAAAATATTACCATAAGTACTTTGATCTATTAACGCTTAAAGTTACATTTACGTTAAAAAAAAAAATTTTTTACAACTTAGTTTGCAGATACATGTTAACCTACAACGAAAAAGTTGACATATTTATACAACATAATAAATGAAAGCACTCGTAAATAATTAATATCTTGTCGTATTATTAAAATTACTCAGAGAAGGAAAATATTACCATTTATGTAAGTCGGTATATACCTGGTAATATTTTTATAATAAGAGAGCAGGGTATATATTGTGTACTTTGATGTATGAGAAATTAACTTTTACAAGTAAATAATTATGAGCGTTGGATAGATCTGTTATATTATAGAAAATACTGAAAATGTGAAGTGTATTTTTTTTTTCAATTATCTCAATATTTCTGGGGGTGTCGGGGACGGTGCAGCCAAACCTTAAAAGGTTTTTGCAAGTCAATATTTTTACCCGCATTGTGACATAACAAGTGACGTCATCAATTCAAAGTTAGCCTAACAACGTAACAAAAACAATTCTTCGTAGATTTACGAAAAATAAAAAAAAACACTCATTAAATTAGAAGATTTTTGAATATTATCTATTAATTAATTATAGATGGTAAATTTTGATAATGAAATTAATTCTATGTAGGTACTACTTTTACTAACAGTCAAAAATGAATAAATATTATAATTATAATTTTGTGCACTTCAAAAACTATGCATTAATTAATATATGTATGAAAAATGAAGTAGGTACTCTATAGGTACAAGTACAGTGACTTACACAAAGCAATTTAAGTGAATTATTTTTAAAACTCTGCCTTAAAAAAAATATTCGTATCATTCGCAGTACAAAACATTTTCTAATAAAGTAAGTTATAAAGTGTTGTTAAAAATAGTAACTTACTAATTTAAATACTTAATGGTGGCGTGAATAGGAAGACCTTTTTTCCTTTCGTGACATACCTACCTAAATACTATATTTATGTGATGGTCCCATAAATTTAGATTTTATTTGGTTAAGGATATGTTTGCAAAGTTCTCGATATTAATCGTTAATGGTTACGCAAGGTTATTATAGCTATATTGGTACTGCTAGCATTTAAGTATTTTATATTTTGTTGTACGAGCGATACGAATAAATTGTTTTGTGTTTTCTTAAAAAATATGCGCTATGGCTTTTACAATTAATTAGCAATTACGTTTAGTTGGTCTTTTGATGACTCGGGCACACGACCTGCAACTCGTGCAATGGAAGATCTCGCACGACAACCGCATGGAAAGCCATATTTGCAGTTGCAAGGATGTATTCACAAACGGAAAACCATGTAAATGCTGAAATAATTATTGTTAAGATAAAGATACTACATCAATTTTAAGTAAAGTATCAACGTCATTCCAAAAAAAAATAAAAAATAAAATTATATAAAGTACCTATACCTATGTATATAAACTTACCGAGTGGTCGACAAAATAATCGATGTCTAAGGAAAAAAATGATGAGGCCCACAGTAGCGGCAATGGCGACATAAAATAGGACCCATACTAACTTGTTTGTTCGCACTGGTTCTACATTATCATTTGCTATACAGCCTACTTTAGCTCGACATAGCATATGTAATAGCGATGCTATCATAAAAATTATGAAAATTTTTTCATGTATGACTGAAAAAACAAAATGTATAAATTATTGTATTGTAAATTTAATATTTTGATATATGTAAATAAAGAAATTTCAAATGGGTTTCTTACAATAATTTTCTCTGTTTGAAACATAAGTAACGCCTGTAAGCGCGAGAAGCTCAATTAAATTTAACCAGTAACACGCTTCTCCCAATTTTGTAGCTAAATCTCGCATCTGAAAATAATCTTATATTTAATAAAATGTTTTACTGAAAATATTAAAAAGTAAAATAACAACAAAAATAGTTATTATACCTTTTCATCTCTGATGTACAAAGTGCGTTCTTTATGAAAATTGTAATATAATGAACCTATCAGCAGTCTTGGTCCTAGGTGGTAAGCGATGCATATTCTCCATATATATCTTTGCGGGCTGATACCCGTAATTGCACTTATTGATGGTACTACATTGTAAACCTAAGAATATCATAAATTAGTGTCGTTTTTTTTTCATAAATTCATGTTTATTTTATGTTTTTTTCATAATTTCATGTTTATTAAAAAATATTCACTTACCCTACAATGCGTTTCATGTATATCATCTGCTTGGAATATAGATGCCGATACGTAACAAAATATTAAAGCACCTAGTGGAAGCCAAAGAGCAGTTAAACATATTTTTCTTAGAGAACATGACCACAGAAGTCCCTAAACAAGAAGAGAAAATTGTATGTTAGTTATTACATCGTCTAAAACATAAATAACGAAAGCACAGGTACCTTATATTCTAATATTTGAACAGTCCTATTAACTATGTTCAGTTCGTCGGTGTTTTCAACGACTTGATCACTCGAATTCTTAGATGTCTCCTCTTGTGCATCATTTCCCATTTTCCTTCTCACTCTTCTTTTACCAATAATTTCATAATTAACCAAGAATTTTTACCCTATATTAACTATTTTATCGAGTTTCATTGTCACCAATACGAAAATGTGATTACCAATTACTTATATTCACAAATTTATTTAAATAAATATAAATCGCAATGAACACTAATCAAATTTATGCAGTTCATTGTTTGTGCTTAAAATATGCGTTATTTTATATAAAATACAAAGATAACGAGAGATTACACCCGAGGCGTGGATTGAATGAAATTATTTGGACTTGCGCATTTCAAGCTTAAAGCTTTTCTTTTCAAGTAAATATGACCATGTTTGTCTATTAAATTGTTTCAATAATTGAATTCAGTATATATTATGTAATATAAAATAAGCATTCGAAGCTGAAATTTTTAAGTTTAACTCTTTTTACAATTTTTTTCCATCCTATAATTTCTTAATAATCAATATTTCTATTTCATTGAGATACTGAAAGCTTATAATGCTAACTTGATTTCGAGGGTACCTATATGAAGAGTCAATGTAAGCTTAAAATGTATTCATGTAATAAGTTAAATGAGATAAAATGTCAACTTACGGTCATTTATCATGGAAGGGGAAAAATAAATATTAAATTTTATTGAATAGCCAAAAAATCAAACATTTATTAACTATAATTTTGTCAAATTATTTAGGGAATATTTTTTAATATAACTCTTAAGATCATTAACATAAAATGTATAATTGCTTTATGTGATTTTAATTTACATGGCAACTTTTGAAAGTCGATATTATTGACATTTATGAAATGACACTTATATCGGCAGTCGGCAATTCGGCATCCGCCAATCGCCAGTTTGTCATGTGTTAACATAGGGTTTGGCTTGTTGGTGTTTGCATTTAAGCAAAAATTAAAAATTATTCTGTTTCTAAATAAATATTAATGAATCTTAAAATAAGTTGGACTTAAATAAAGTTTACCATGTCTCTATCAAGACTTTTGTGGTTATTTAGTACGTGCATTGCGTGTTTTGTAGAAATCCGTGCTTCTAGTCATTGGATGGTTACCGAAAGTGGTTTAATTCAACCAAGGGTATGATAGTCATTTCCGTTTTAACTTATTTACTCTAAATATTAACATTTTATCAAAATTGAAACAAAAAAATAACACGGAAGTGATAGACGAATGTTTATATGTTTCAGCTTGACTCGCCGTTTGATATGGCTCGCCCTTATGATCTTTTGGCATTTCTAAATCAAGAAAAGCGCTGGGATGGAGTTTTTGACCTTTTTAAAGATCTCACTAAACGGCAAACAACAATTGATAAGCTTTGGGCTGATGTTGGTAAATATACTGACGTTGGGCGTCAAATAGCTCATGATGAAGATTGTTCAAAATCCGGTAACATTAACTCAATTGATTGGTATGCTGGCTTACTTGAAGATGGATCTAAGAAAATCCATTCAGATGAGTTTCAACTCCCAAGTCTTTATTATGGACCAAATAATGAAATTCCTGACTGTAAAAAGTTTTCTTCATTAAAATTTAGCATGTTTGCTTTTGAACATTTAGAGGTAAGATTATGTAACATATATTAATTATTAAAATTTTGCAATAATTCCCTTATACTTAAGAATAAACTTAGTAAGTCAAAAGCAACAAATTTTTACAATATATGTTCATTTTTATTTCTGATTGTCATGAACCTTCTTTAGTTTTTGAATTCTTTTCGTGTATAATAGCTAAGAAATAATATTAACTATAAACATTTCAGAGCATGTTGCAAAGGGAGAATCTGTCTGCTAATCCTGAGTATGTTTTACCTGAGATGATATCTCCCATAATGACGGCAGATCAATATGGTCATTGGCTTGCTAATATATTGAGACATAATAGTTCTTCATGGCTACATTATAATATGGCCTCATTATATTGGAGGGCTAGAGGCATTGCACCCAAAGCTATAGAATGTTCCAGGCGAGCCTTGCATTATGCACCAAGGTAACACAACAATTTGTAATACTAAGAAGTAGAATAATATAGGCCATTGTGACACACTATGTTCTAATCTTGGCAGAATTGTTATTGTCTATTAATTTTAAATTTGGGCAGAGTGTAGGGAAAGGAGTGTCTTAACATTAAGGGGGTAACTTAATGTTAAGACACCCAAATATTCTAGGAGAGCAGTAGTATCATCAAATACAGTAAATGTCTTTTGGAAGGGCTCTTCTAGTCTTTCCATTACCAAATCTTTATCTAACATTAAGGAGGAGACTTCTGCTAAGACTAATCTAACTTCTCCTCCAATTTACAACTTAATTAAGAACTTTACAGGATCAAATAAGACACAGACAGTTAGTCTTGAAAAACAATACATAAAAATAAAATAAGAATCTTTAGGTTTGCTCTGACTACTCTGCTATATGCAGAATATAGAAAGAAGCTATAAAACAATATAAATGCTAACTATTTAATATTCTATTACAATTTCAGAGAGTACAAAGATGTCGCCCTGGGTAGCCTCGGAGTAGTTTTACACAGAAGTGGCAAAACAGATGATGCTATAATTGTTCTAAATGCAGCAATTGAGCATGATAGAACTAATTATGTCAGCCATTTCTCTATAGCAAATGCATATTCTGTGATTGGAGAATACAATATGTCCTTAAAATTTTATGACAAGACATTAAAATTGAATCCTAGAATGGAATTAGCTCAAAAGTATAGATATGGAGTCAAGTGTCATGCAAAATTAGCTCTTAGAATTCAGGCTATAAGAGAGTAAGTGCATTGATTTACTATATGTTTACATATTTTTGTTTGTTATAATCTATATTAATATTATTAAGAGTTAGTTTAGATGAATGCACTAACCTCAAAAATTATTAGTTCAAATAGAAACACACTACAACTTTTCATAGTAATAAATGCATATTTATAAATAAAAAAGCAATAATACTATATGACCGATATATATCTGAAATATTAACTCACACAATTTCAGTAAAAATGGGAGAACTTAAGAGCTCTCATTATGTATTTCAGGCAAAGCCACAGATAAAAACTAGTTTTCGATATGTATAAAAATATAAAACTTGAAATATAATGTTATCAGCTATTCTTTGATAATATATTATATTAAAATTATATGTAAGTATAAATAATATTTTAAAAATATTGTAGTAGCTTATACTAGTAGGTTCCTCTTTTCCAAGGCAAGTAAGTCTAAAAATTATAATAAAAAAACATAAAACCTAAAAATATAAAAAATAGACAATAATTATATTTAATCATTGAAATGATTGTATGATTTAATATTATATTTAATTATTTCTAGAACTCTGAACAAGCTTCGTGAAGAATTAAATGAATATGGTCATAAGGAAGCTTCATGGCCACGAATGCAAGCAGAGTTTTTGAGAACCATTAAAAGTGCAGAGGAATATGGTAATATATTAAAATTAATTTATGAATAATATATATATTTTTTTATTTTTCATTGCCAAATTCACTTATTATGCCATTTTATTATCGTTTATTCATAAATATTGCTTTTTGGGTGACAAAAGGCAATTCAAAATCGGAATCAAATCAAAGCTAAAATCGGGAATTCTCGGGAATCGGGAATCATTTTAAATATAATACTTAAAAATACCTACACGGTATTTAAACTTACAACTTTCACGGTTCGCGATCATGACGAACCATATAGCAACATGGACCAGAAGGGAGTAGCCATAGCTATTTTTTCGATATATAACTCCTTAATTTTTAGCAGGGGAAAGTTTGTCATCATACACGATATACTCGCATACAAATACTATCGTAAATTAATACTTAATTTACGGGTGGTTTAAACTTGTTAGTTTTATTATGCAATGAATGTAGGACCACATAGGTTAATATTATACTTTGACAGAGAAGACGCCTGCGCATAGATCGTATGTGCATGTATATTTACTGGCCCTCTGAACTGAGTTGGTCTATATACAAACACATTACACAATTACTAAAAATTTCAGAATATAGAAATGAAGAAAAGAATAACGAGAGAATGGCCGTGATAACCGGCTTAGATATAAAAGAATTAAAAGTACAAATGGAAAAGAATTCGTTAATAAAATATTTTATTGATGGTTTCCCAATATACAATGACGAGAAACTAGGCAGAAAAGGCGTAGATGTCGTAGATACTATATACGGGCTAGAGCGTTTAATACAACATGTTAATAAGAAAGCTAACATTCCTTATGTTTCTATAAAGGGCGAAAAACCCGAAGATGATTTTATTTTATTTGATTTAAGAGATCAGAATAAACCATTTCAAGATTCGTTTCCAGGTTAGTTTTTGTTTAGTATAATGTTTTTAGCTTCAGGTTGTATGTATCCCTTATAAAGAAGGGTAGACAGAGGAAACCTAGTGTTAAAACACTCCGTTCACCACGCACCGCCAAATTATTTATTTATTTAAAAAAAAATGTTAATTTGTTATTGTATGTTTATGTTGAATTTGAATGTTTAGAACTTTTTATTGATTATTTAATACTTAATTTATACACAGATCAGATGTTGATATGTAAATTTTCCAACATACTTATATATTTAATAATTTGCCTCCAATATCTTTTAAGTAGAAAATAAATATAGGTATAACTTATAAAAAAATTAAGGTAACAGGGTAAGATGCAGGATTTAGATACCGTCTGTTTCTTAAGTGTAATAAATTATAATTTTAAAATGTTAACAAATTTGCCTTTTGTTTTTATTTCAATAATTATTTCAATAATTTTTTAATAGGTATTAAAATAAAAAGAGATCCAAATGATATGAAACCAGGTCCTAAATTCCCAAATGACAAGAAACAGCCAGCAGCTGAAGAGGAGTTGACAGAATATGAGACTGGGATAGTTATGTGTGTTTTTTTATAATCTTATTTAAGTAAAATTTTATTTTTGTCATAAAAAAATAGCTTCACATCTAGATATTTTTTTTAATATTATTTAATTCGGCGGAAAGTGGCGAATGGAGTGTCTCAGATCAAGGTTTCCTCTGCCTACTCTGTGCATACAGGGATACAGCATGAATCTGTATTTGATGTGAGATCAGATTAGCTTCACGCTGTACCCCGCACACAGAGGGAACCTAGTGGTAAGACACTCAGTTCCTCACTTTCTGCAGAATTCTGGAGGCATTGCGTGTTGAGTGGCAGAACTCAACGCCGCCTTGCCTTGACACCAGAGCGAAGAAATGGAAATATAAACGTAAATAAATATTTCATTTCCTCGAGTGGGGATCGAACCCACAACCGTCGCGTTGAAGTCACACCCTTGTGCCACTGCGCCACGACGGCTTCTAATTTGTATTTACTTTGATTTATTCAGAAATATAATTTTAATATATATTTTTTTCCATCTTAGGTATCCACTAACAATGACTGTTAATAGAAATAAAGCAGATTTTGACACGGAAATTGAGTGGCCTACAAACAAAATTTGCAAGGAAACAGCACCAAACTTTCCACAAAATGTGGAGGCAATTTTTCCTGTTTTTATGCCTTTTGAAAATAAGGGTATTAGGTAAGAAGAAAGAATAACTATAATAATTACTATAAACAATTGTAAATGGAAATCATTCTTAAAAATTCTTTGATACAGTAATGTATCATGTTTTATTAAGTTTTAGTGAAATAAAAATAATTATGTTTGAGATGTTTAAAAAAAAAAAGGCTAGAATTCTCCGTTTCCCTTTTTCTTCCTAAATATAAAAAAATTTTGGGACGTTGCGTGTTAATTAGTGGAACGCAACTTCACGCCTTGTCTCGTTATTAGAGGGACAAAATGAAAATGATTAATTCTTCAGTAAGAATCAACAATGTCTGATTGCAAATGTGATAGTTGTGGCATAGATTTCATCTCAGAGGAATAAATTATATTAATAAATATAATACCTTTGATGCATGCCATTTTCCAGATATTAGGAAAGTTCCACTTATATTAAATATACTTGCAATTATTTTCATTTCCTGGTACTAAGATAAAAGCTACCCAGCCCACTTTGCTGATGCTTAAAAAAAACCTATAATTACAGAATGAAGTTCCTCCTTACACAAAAGTTAGAGACACCTCTAACAGAGGAGTATGAGCTGCCGTGGCATCCCCCAACATGCCCTCAGGATAAAGAAGCAGCGGGATTCACTAAAAAATCTAAGTTAGTTTGCTATATTTGTTTTTAGTTCCTTATAGCAGTGTAGACAGAGGAAACCTGGAAACCTGTAAATGTGATAGGTTGTGGGGTTTGATTCCCACTCGAGGAAATGATATATCTAATATTTTCACTTCACTCTGGTGTCGAGGCAAAGCGTGGCGCTGAGTTCCGCCATTCAACTCGTAATGCCTGTAGAAATCGGCAGAAAGTGGGAAGCAAACCTTCTGTCTACCCTGGTACGTGCGGGAGCGTATAGCGTGAAGCTAAAAAAAACAAGAAAAACCCGAGGTTGAGTTGAACACGTGAGTTTGACTCTACGTACCCCCTGCCTCTCCGATAGAAGCGGGATACAGCGTGAAGCTGAAAATATAGAATAACCACAATCACTTTAGTATTTAATACAAGAAATATATTTTCCTTACCTTACCAACCTTTTTTTAGGCAACATTTATCGTCAGAAGTAGTAGACACAGGTTATTTACGTTTAAAATTACTCGAATATGTGAGTGATGGGAATGTTGAAGCAGCGAAGCATATGCAAGACGCTGAAATAGGACAGAGAATATATGTAGCTATGAAGAGGGTAATATTTTTATAAAATAACATACTCTTATTAACTCAATTTTTTGGACACTATTTTTCCTTCTTCTTCTATTTTACCTTGCTATATGCGGGATACAGCGTGAATCTAAAAAATATATTGTTGTGTTCATGTTATGTAATGTTATTTTTTTGGCGTTTAAGTAGCATAGTTGACAAAAAATAAGTAGGTCTACGCATTTTGGTGTTGTTTTCTTACCTATCAAAGTGACAAAACCCAACGCGTAAACCTGTTAAATACGTTTTTTGTTATAAAGTACTCGTACATTTTTACAACATTAGAAAATGTAAAGAAAATACAAAACTGACCTTTATTTCATCTCATACAATAGAGAGTATACATTGATTTTCAAAATTGTAAAAACCTTATTTTTATAAAAGAATCTATAATAATTATACGTATGTTAGTTACGATTTTGTGTCTCCTGAGAATTAAAGCTTAATAGGATATTAAATAGCGAAAAAAGAAAATTGTAGGTGGTTCAAACCAGCAAACCAGCAACCACCAGTAAACGTGATCACGTTTATAGTTATTATTGAAATTAATTATTTCGTTGAGACATAACATTGCTAACAGATTTTACATACAACTTTTAATTAATACATTCAAATTCTTAGAAAAGAATTATATAATTACAGATTTATAGAATAGGTTAAAATACGTACACAGATCTATGTAAAAAAAAGTACAATTAATATAACATTAAATTAGTGGGGGTATTCACAATGGCCTTTCTCCACAGGAGAAATATTATAGTAATATATAGGTTTGTCTTGTGTTCAGTCACTGTATAATACTGAGCATATCGCAAAATCTCCATTTGCTTTATTTTATAATATATAAAAAAAATTAAAATGAAATAAATAATGCAGATTAAAATGAAATAAATATTACAGAAATTAGCACCAAAATGGATCGTATTCATACTCTCTTCTCTCTACTGGAGGGTTCGTAGTAATAATATGAATGCCCTACACTGTCTTCTCACCGCCGGTCGATGGGTTCCCCAGAAATATAGAGATCTAGTGCTGATCTCTTTGGGTTCTGTTTATTTGGAAATGGGCTATTTTGATGAAGCAATGGCGGCTGCGGAGGAATCGTTTAGACTCAGTTTGTATGAGGTATGTTGTTAATGTTGTAGTTGTATAAATGTAAAATTAACAATAATAAAAAAAAACATATGGAGTTTTTGTTTATAACAAAATATGGTATAGGTGCTATTACCATATAAATAGTATAACCATATAAATAGTATACTCAATATACTATTTATATGGTTATACAATTGATTTTCTTTGACAGTATTGATAAAATTTTCATGTAATTATTAACTAAATTATTAAAGTATATAAAATATTTTCTTTTAGCCAGCAACAAATTTTCTCCTCGCGGAATTGAACATGTTGAAGAAACATCGAAATACACATATTTATCATTTGAAACAAGTTGTGAGAGTTGAAGAAAACTTTATGAATGGACTCGCTCGAAATCTTCTTTACGGCTGGGCGTGCATATTGAAGCAAGTAAATGCTTTGAGAGAAATGGGTAAGGAAAGGAACAATCTTTTAAAATAATAAAGTTCAATGACGTAAATTTGTTATGTAAGTTTAAATATAAAGTACTAGCGGCCCGCTCGCGATTTCACCCGCGTGAACTTTAATTTCTGTCTGTCTGTTATTATTAATTTCTGTCTC
>FAPJ01028478.1:0-12557 GCA_001485985.1 Heliconius ethilla aerotome | reverse complement strand
TAATAATAACGTAGTTCACCCAGGCGAAGCCGCGGACGGGCCGCTAGTTTTATATAATACAGTATAATTTTACATTATAATTTTCATCGTGAAATGAAAAAAAATCCTACGTCTAAATTGTTGACGTATCTTATTTTTTTTTGGTATGGGTTTGAAATATTTGTCCCTATATGCTGCTCCCGTAAAAGGAGCTCAGACGCTTCCTGTATATCTTATTTAAAATATTAAAATCCTATTATAGTTTAACATTTTGATATGTGTAACTGTAAACAACTGGTTGTTGATACCATCCCCACTCGAGGAACTAAATTATTTATTTAAATTTATATATATTTATAATTTTAATAAGCTTATGGATATTGTTATATACCTTGATGAGAACTTTTGATTGGTTACAGCATTTGCACAGTTTCTAAGAGGAAACTCAACTTCAACTCATGGAATAATTACATTTTCACACATTTCTAAATATTTTTCCAAATAAAAAAAACATAAGAACTTAACCATTTTATTATTTCATATAATTTAAGCAACATACAAAAATGCATTAGGTGAATTATTGCACAATATTGTATGTTAGCAACCAGAAATACATTTCTGCTATAACAACAAATAAAAAGAAACAATGATAAATTATCTACTTTACTAAAATTGTTAAATAGCTATAATAATGAGATGTGAGTATAACTAAAGTATAATATAAACCAATATGTATAATTCAGAAGATGGAAACCAGTTATTAATTAAATAATATATAATTAGTGCTAAGAATATTTAATAGATAAGTAGATTTACAATAATCTTATTAATCATAAGATAAATTTCAGATTATAACCACCTACCTACCTTTAAGGCATAGTTATAATTGTTTACAGTCTATTTCATGTGAATTTTATACATATAAGCAAAAGCTAACAGCCATGCAGCTTTACTGTCATGTCATATAATGTAGTAATACAAATTCTACGCTGACAGTTCTGTTTCCATTTTCTTTATCTTTATAGGCAGAATGTTCACCATCTCTTGACATAAACTGCACTCTTCTCTCATCATTTTAGCTGCATCTTTGTCATTTCTACAAATATCTACCACTGCTTGGTACGAATCATAGCTTTTCTTGACATGACTCAGTTGAATATTCTTGTCTAATGCAATTCTTTTCATACTATTTCTGCCTATGAATGCGTAAGTACTTATCACTGGTCTTATTATGTCAAATTCTAACTTTGAAGGCATCTTTCCATTTTTATCTTTGACTGAGTCTAGGAAATAGTCATAATTTTCAATACTCTTCTCACATAGCATATTTATTTTTTTCAATAAGTGCGGAGTTGGTTTCTCATTGGATTTGTTAAGTTTATCCAGTTTAATGTCTAAAATCTCTGAGTACACTTCACCTAATTCATACCAGAGTTGTCTACAATATTGTAAATAGTATGTAGGATTGATTTCTTTTATTAAATCTTCTAGCATGTCAATTCTTCTCTTTTGCATCTTGGCTCTTCTTTCATCGTCTTCTTCAAAGAAAGCAAGATAAGAATATGATTGAGAACTATCTTGGATCACTTCAATATAATCTGATGCTAAAGAATCCAATTTGTAATACTCTTTTGCTTTATTTAACCAACTTTGACAACTAAGAAACACTTCTTTAGCATCTTGGTAGGTTAAGAGAAATTTATCCCCAATTTTATTTTCATATTTAGTGACATCAAGGTCTGGGAATACTAGTTTTTTTATGTCTCCTCCACATATATTTTCACTGTCTTCTAACTCTAAGTTGGACATGTCTGAAACAAATAAAAAATTAAATGTTATCATTTCTTACTACATTTTCTGTTTTTTCTTTCATTTCTATTTTTAAAATGTAAAGAAAAAATATACCTTTTTTCAGCTCACTTTTTCCTCTGAATAAATTAGGCAGAGACATTAGGTAAATTTTAAGATGTAGCATGATGATTGGCCGATCTCAAAGCTACTTTACAACACTTTCACTTAGATGCTGTCACACTGTATCATAACAGGCTCAATGGTCTTGGTTTTGGTAATACACATTTTGCTAATAATATTACAGTGTAGTATTGTGTCTGTTCCCATTAAGACAGATCCAATCCCCACATTCTACCAAAGAATTCTGGAGGCATTGCATGTTAAGTGGCAGACCCCAAAGCCCCACTTTGTCTCATTAACAGAGCAAGGAAATGAAAATATTAAATAATTAAATATTATGTTTACAGTCACACTAGTCCCCTGAGCTATGACTGGCCTCTGGCATATTTATATTAATATAAATAAATTATTTTGGAAAAGCAAAACAAACCTGTGATTGCATCACTGAGTTGCTCTGTATCACTCATTAACCTGGCCTTAGAGGCTGTCATTAACAAAAGACAGTATTTTGCCCAACACCTTGCAACATCGGCTGATCTGTGTTTAAAAGTTTCCTTTTTAGCCAAAAATGCATCATCATTGCTCTCTGATTCTAATAATTTTGCTTCATACTGTTCTAATATAGTTGATGCAGCTGCGAGGTGATGTCTTGACTGGAAAAAACCATTATGTTCTGCAAAAAATTGAGATAGTGTCGCTGAATTTAGTGACCACTCTATAGGCTCATTATCAGAATACTGCAACTGTCTTCTCAAAGTGACATGACAATATACAGCAGATTTCAAATTTTCTTTTAAAGACCCATACACTTGAGCTAAGTAGTATAAGGACAATGTATGAGCTTTTTCTAGGAACATAAAGTCTCCAGTAGCTGTCTCGCCTGTGTTACTTATAATTTGTTCAATGGGTAAAGGCATTTGCAAAGTACATTTGAAATCTTCATAATATGTTTTTGCTTTGAGCAAGAATAATTTAGCTTTAGTAGGCTCATCTCGATTGGACCACAATATACCGAGATTGTTTTCAATATTTATGAGAGTGGTTACAATTTCTGGATTGGATGCATTTGGAGTAAGAAGATCTTCAGCTTCTCTTAACACTTTCTCACTAGCTGTAAGTTCCTCTGTTTCCATGTCGATAACTCCTATATTTAATAAAACAACCCCCAGCATGGCATCCAATTTTAATTGTTCCAAATTCATCTCAGTTTCAGTCACTTTGGTCAGCACATCGCGCATATTGTTTAATATTTCTCTAGCTTTGTATTTAGATACGTATGGCTCATTATCAGGATCATTCTTGCTGTCTTCATCCAATAGCTTTCGTACTTTAGCATAATTTTCTTTAAAATCGTTAATAAATTCTTTGGCAGACATATCCGATGTGACTATCATACTCTAGTACAAATATCGAATTACGAAAATTCCCATTAAATAGTATCCCATATAAACAAGAAGAATTGAAACACATAAATAATTTCGGTCGAGTCTTGCGAAAACGTCAAATTTTCATGAATTGTCAAATTGAAAAAAAATATTACAAAACTGCGCATATCATGATTGTTATGAAGAAAATAAATTACATTAAAATTTAGGTAAACAAATAAGTCTTAATAATTAAACATTCTTTTTATAATAGAAATAAAGTGAAATAAATTACAGTATTGTCAATATTTAATATTTTCCTTACCGCACTTTTAAATTCCAAAGTACAGTACATAAAACTATAAGGTAACGTAACCATTCTAGGTTCGGCTCAAAATGTTCCTCGGTTATATAATTTACACTTTCAATTATTTTAAACTATTGTATTAAGAGAGTAACCTTTAACGTTTTCAGGTTTATTTTTGTTTTCCATTATCTTATAGGGATGGAAAAATACAAGGCATATAAAAATGAGGTAAGAAGGCAAGACATGGAAAAAATCAAATTTGAATCCGTTCCATTTGAATACCGATTACTTTCTAAAGTTCGAATTAAATTTTTTTGAGAGAGTGAATCTATAAATATTTATTGTGTCTTTTACACTATGTATATAGTGTAAGACACTCAACGCCACGATTTATTTTGTTACTAGAAAAAAATATTAATTCAATCACAGAGGGTAATCCCCCCATTCTATTTTTCAATGGTATCATACACGAAAATGGAAGGCAATTAGTAAAAGAACAAATTCTGATTCGCACGGTTTATTCTTAAATCTCAATTTTTACACCACTGTCTATTCACTAGACGTACAAAATTTATATTAAAAAGTGCAAATAACATAAACACCAGTTTGTACTTATGTAGGCATTTATTGTATTTCCTTTCAACAGACAGTCTTCAAATGCAATGTAATACTTGCAAAAATTATCACATCCATACAAAATGTTTTAAATTTAAATGTTAACTTAAAAAATAAAAATGACTAAATAACTACTATTTGAACAAATAAAAAATCTTACAATAAATAAGATACCAAACTTTAATTCCCGATTTGTTATTCCAAGTCAAGTTTTATAAAGAAATTGCACATTATTTAGTAATAATCATGAAAACATTATTTATTTGTTACAGTAGACATTTTATTACATATGATTAGATTTTTTTATGTAATGATAAGTTTTAATTGAAATAATGTAATAAAGCTTTTTATTTGTGGCCAGTTATTAAAACCATAAAACAATGTATACATACATTAAAAACAAACAAACAAATACAATACAAAAAATAAAATAATATTACTGTATATTCATTAAAATATTCCATTATGATATGCTCTAATATTTTATAATAAAATATAGTTCAGTAAACATCTTTATTAAGATATCCAATGAAATGAGTCAATAGGATAAAACTTATAAAACTAAAATAATCTTGATTAATCATGTATTAAAATAAAATATTACCATAATGTTTGTTAAATACATTAGAAAATTAGCTTGTTTAGCAGAGCATTAATACAAAAAATCATATGATAGTTAAAATTAAATAAAATACTGTAAAATTGTATTTAGGGCTACTTGTAATTGTGTCTGACTGACTAATGAAAATATTTGACTGACTATATTTAAATAGAAGATTTAAAAATAATTTACTGTATATTAATAAATTAATGAATTAGTTGTGGTTAAAGTACTTTCATCAGTCATATTATTTTACAAAAAAATATTGATAAAATAAAAACAATATGTGTAAAAATTACTTAGTAATTTTATCATTAGTCAGATTTCACAAGCAGTCATTTCTACTAATAATAATTAAAAGTAACATCTATTTAAATATTTACAATGTTAACTGTTTATAATAATTGCAACCAAAATAATTAGATCTCATATTTTATAAGTAAATAATATATTATTTTTACATTTCTAAACTACTTATAAATTAAATGGTCACTACTGTACAATATTTGGGCTTTAATCTGGACGGATTTTAATGAATTTTGTTTTATTGTTATAAACTAATGCTGAATTTTTCTTTGTCATTTGATAAATTTAATTATGTTTAATCACAAGCATAGCCTTTAGTGTAGGTAACTTTCTCCACTAAAAGCAATGGTAGATTCTAATGTTATTTTGTTAGTTTAGTTTTTCATTATCTTAGGAACTATTTAAACAAAATACAATTTTAATAAACCATCTAATTATTATGGTTGGAATAATTTGCATTGTAGAAAGCAATTCTACATGCGATGTTTGATCATCACAGTACAAGTATACATACAAAATTACATTTAAAATGGCAGCATTTTATAAATGTTGCAACAATTATAACATATTTAACTATTACTCCTCCCTCATTCATAGTTGAATATTTAGAATATTATTTACACTGTCCTATTCAAATTTATATAAAAAGTGAAATTCTCAGATTTTTAAGAATGTCACTAATAGAGTATAAACAAAAGAGTAGCAACGTGAATCACACAGAAGCAAATATAGCATAATATGACTACAATTATGTTATCATACCTGAGTAATAGTTCAAAAACTACAGGAATTATTACAAAAACATATTTAAATTTATTTTCCTAATATTGTTGTGGATAGATTGCTTCATTTGTTTCTATGATTCATGTGTTAAGTAATAGTTGTCATAAGCAGTGCATTGTACACAATAGATGGCAGAGCCACAAATACATGTATTAGGAAATTGAATCAGGTTCCATATCCTCAGTGGAAAGGTTTCTTGGAGGAGTTGAGTGGGGGTTGAGTTGGGAGAAAACCTCCTTTTCACCGAGGGCTAAAGGATCAGGCTGGGCCGCCGGAGAAGGCACATACACCATCATAGCTGGGGAAACTGGACGGACCACACTGGGCCCTGTATTCTCTTGTTCCTCTAAAAACCTGTCCATGTAATCAGTGTGACCAGGGTGAATTGTATATTTTTTCTTTTCTAATCTAGTTTTATTTGCAAATATGTCATGCCTTTCTGTTTTCTTCCAAATGTAGTAAAATTGTACCAGTTCTCCGACAGACCGTGTTCTGACTTTTTGTTGGCGTATTTGATGGAAATCTTTGCCATGAACTTTGATTCCATTCTCAAAGTTTCGACATTCCTCTTCTGACCACACACTTGCATGTGCAGGGGTCTGTGCTGATATCCTTCGTCTTCTCAGTGCTTCTTCAACATTATGCCCGCATTGTTGCAATAAGAACAGAGCCTCTTCATCATCACGTAACTGTGTTCCTTTAGGAACAGCATCAATGCCTGTCCCAGAATTCATAGCACATATTTTCCTCATATAGTCTTCTATTATGTCTTCTTCGAGAACACTAGGGTTCCAAAGTAATTTATCTTCATTTTCATAAGGTAAGGCATCATCATAGCTACACAATCCTTCTGGTATACCAGCTTGGAAATCACTTCCCACCATAATTGTTTTTTTCCAGTCATCTTCATCTGGACTGTAATCATAATCATCCTCTTCTTCAGAAGGTGGCCTTGAGCCAGACCTGAGGCATCGTGTGGCTTCAGGACTAGCATTTTCGTTATACAGTTGCTGCAAGGCTGACTCTGCCTTTTCGTTTTCCTCTGGCACCACCTCGGGCAATTGTTCTGGAATAGGTTTATCCATATTTATATTATAACCGTACAGTGCGAGTAATTCCTCTAATGGCATATCACCTTCGCGTTGCAAGCTATTCAGTTCCGCTTTTGGGTCTTGATGCTCACCTGCCGCCAAAGCTTCTTCTTCGTCTAGTGTTCGCTCGTCATCGAAATCATTTACCATCATATCAATAGTAGGCTCGAAGAGAGATTTGTCGTTTCCCACATCCATACTGGCATCGTGTTCGCTTACACTGGCTACCAGCGCACAGTCTGACATGACTACCACCAACTGAAACGAGGAATAACCACCGACCAAAACATGACATTTAATTTGCACAACTACATTTGCCCGGTATAGTCTATATAAAAAATATAAACAATAACACACAATTATTACATATTATGCATTAAAAAAAATTAAAATAGAGGAAACAAAACAAAAATATTTTGACACGGAACTAAGCACAATTTAACACTGTCAACTTCCAAAAATCGGATACTAGTACGGAAGAATTGATTGTGAAATATAATAAAAATTAACATCATCACTTATAATAATTTAATCAATTTC
This sequence comes from Heliconius ethilla aerotome, assembly GCA_001485985.1. Lineage (NCBI taxonomy): Eukaryota > Metazoa > Arthropoda > Insecta > Lepidoptera > Nymphalidae > Heliconius > Heliconius ethilla. Next base: position 5,060 of record FAPJ01028478.1, on the reverse strand, counting down.
ATCTATTTTGTTATTGTTAAAGAAAATATTTTTTATATTTTCTTATTATATGGATTCTTCAAGATTTCAAAAAATATTGTATCTTTACAGGTTACAAACTTTACCATCTACATACCTATAGACTTGTATAGTACTAGCTATTGACCACAGAGTACTTTCACATATACTATATGTTTTTGACGAATGTCAAATATTGTCAAGCATGTATCTATCTACTTTTTGAATATGTTTTTCATATTTAGCAAGTAAATAAGAATAATGTTTTGGATAAAACTTATTAGGACATAAATAAATCGGTAGATATTTTATCACGATAGAATATTTACAATGAAATCAAACGTAGTTATAGTGTTTCTTACATTATTTAAAGTAGCGCTCAGTTTTTCCGACGTAGGAAAATGGGATATACCTTTAAGTGGGGTAAGATAATATTTTTCCTTTTTTTCGAAGAAATTAGATATATTGTACACAGACTACATTTTATAATTTAATTCTACACTGTGAAAATTCAATTTTGATCTACTCTATTATATTTCTTACTGTGACTCATTATCACTGAGCAGCTAGATATGCCGCAATCGTTATGTTTATTATTAAAAACCAACCATTTCAACAAAATAATTAATAATTTTTGCAGGAAAGTTGCAATTTTACATTAGCTAAATCACTTTTTAAGGATTCACAATTAATTATTGCATGTAAGTATCTAATGTTTTATTACAAATGTATTTTTTCATGAATTAACTTTAGATACTTTAAGTCAATATTCTACAACAATTTTAATATTATCTGAATGTTATTGATTGACAAATCAGTAAGTGAATGAGGAATTGATTATAAAATGCATTTTTCTGTGCAATTCTATTGTTGGTGTATTATTTCATATTTTAAAAAAATCTAGTTGTACTTAACTTATTTTTACAGTAAATTGTGATGTTAAGGACACCAATATAACTGTCGCATATTCATGGAGACAGACTCCATGCTCACCAGACTACTACCATTATTTTGAAAAGGTATTTATTGAAATATTTTTGCTATAGCTATAAATTGTCATGATTATTGTAAATATATATTTTTTTCCTTTTTTAATTTGTATATGCAACAAACATGTGCTTTTGGAAAATTATAAGGAAAAATGTTGCAGTTGTATGTGTTATATTACTAGTTTGTCATAGATTAGTGAGTAGTAAAGATAAATATGATTATATTAAATATTAGACAACCCAAAGAACAAATGGCTTAAACAGCTAGTACCCTTGGACAATTCTTGTATACAAGTGGGTGAGTATTGTGCTATGTTAATACTTTTATATATATTTTTCTTACCTTTAATATATATCTGGCTTATAGTTATAATGAATGTGTATAATAAAATGAATGTAAAACTTAATGAAATTGATGTGCATGAATTAAGTACATTTTTTATTAATTGCAATTTAAAAAAAGTAACAGACAGTAATATGTGTCTCATGTTATCACAGTGATTATTTATATATATCTTATTCTAATCATTACCTCTTAATATTTAAGTTAAGAGTTTATAACAAGAATGTAAATGTACACATATTGATAAATAAATAAATATGAGGCCATTGTACTGTAGTTGGGCACCATTTTAATTTTGGTTCAATTTCCGCTTGTGGGAATTATTATACATAAATTATTTTAATGCCCCCAGTTATTTTATGATAAGCTATATGTGAACTGTGTGTGTGGTAGACTTGGAACTAAAAAATAATAATTGAGGCTATTGTATAGAGAACCAGCACCTCTCATGAGTTTGAGTCCCATGAGAAAGTAAATTATTTTTATTTCTCTATACTGGCAGACAAAGTGCAGAGCTAAGCACCACCAATTGACATAATATTATGTGTCTAAAAATTGATGAAAAAGATAGTAGAAGCTAGTGTCATAATGATACTCTGCCTACCATTATATATGTGAAAAGAAAATAGTCATTTGATGAGTTCCGACTACCTTGCTTAAAACCTAATACAGTGTGAAGTTAAAAAGTAATTGATAATATTTTCTTTCAGAGAGTAGCTCAATGCACAAATTACGTAGACAAAACGTTACTAGATAACTCCAGTATACATTTACTGAATGTGGTGGAAGCGCACATCACATGCACTGGCAAACATGTGTTCTATTTACAAGACAAAAATAAAAATACCAATGACAGAGTTGACATGAGCGCTGTACAAGCAGTAAGTTGATTATTTTGCAATAAATCCATCTGTGGTTGTCGGTCGTTCGTGGTTAATTCTTATTATTTTGTTCCCAGTTAATTTGAAATTAATTTAATTTTATTTATATGTAAAGAGATTCGAGATCCTGCAGTCAAACTCACAAGAGTTTTGCAGGACACAGTTTAACTTTATATGTATTGTTAAACGGTACTAATAAATAGTACGGAATGGAGTTTCTTAAGACTGGGTTCCCAGATTGCCTCTGCCTCCCGTACTAGAGCTAAAAAAACGAAAAGTAAAATTTTCTTCATGGTGTAGCGGTAGAGCGCCTGACTGTAAACGCTACGCTTGTGTGAACGATTCCCAATCGCAGGAGTGAATTATTTTCATTTTCACGCTATTATAATAAGGCTTCCTCTGCCTACCCTGTTATGCAATATAACATTAGGCTAATTTTACATTACATGACATTATTATAATTTTTACCTTTCAGAGAGGACCGCTTCTCTCAGTGGAAAGAGAAGGTATCTATGAGTTATGGTTGTCAGTTCGCAGCAAAGAAAATTTTGATGTGTCAATGCATATAGAAATGGTCTCACCATATGGATACATGTCTGCTGCGATATGGCCACTCTTGCCTGTGAGTATTAGTTATTTTTTTATATTTCATTTAATTGTGTTATATTTAACTGGTGGGCGCGCGCGGCTTCGCCTGCTTATTTGCACTAAGGGGGTGAATTCTCAAAAACCATGAAATATGTGTTCAATGAAATGTTTTTAAGATTTTCAAATTTTAAAGAAGAAATTTCAAATTTTAAAATAAACTACGTACTACCTACATCGAACACCTCAAATTAATTAAAAATTGTAGTACAGCGTTTTATCTGTCTACCATAGTCGTTCTTCTTAATAATCGTAGCGTGCGTGTGCTTGTAAGTAACGACAAAACTAATATATACATTGGTGAAATATAGCACATTTTTACTGTAACTGTAAGCAATTAAGAGAAAGAATTGGGCGCGTCTACGTGGAAAACATTATCTATAATAGTTCTGAACTGTGCTGAAATACACAAAAATCGCCAGAACAGAAAATTATTGATAGTTAAAATTTTAACTTTCTAACCGACCTCGAAAAGAAGGTAGTTCTTAATTGATCTTTATATATATTGTGGCAGTTGTTCGGGTCGCTGTGCGCGGCGTACGCGGTGCTGTGCGCGGCGTGGCTAGCGGCGTGCGCGGCGCGCTGGCGCGACCTACTGCGCATCCAGTACTGGATCGGCGCCGTCGCGCTGCTCGGCATGGCGGAAACGGCCGCCTACTACGCGGTCTACGCCGACGTTAATAGAAACGGGTAAGCAAGTGTTTGTTGGACATGAAGACAATGACAAGACATGACATGGACTGAAGCCCCTTGTAGATTATGTTGTCTTAGTACTTATGTCTTCTTAATACTCTGTTTCACTACATCTTTATATGAATAAAACTCTTCGTAGATTATGTTCCCCTAGCATTTATAGTACGGCCGAAAACCCGTGGCTGCTCTGAAGTTAGCTGTAAAATGCCTGTGCAGATTTGATTTTAGAATTTTTTATACTTTTGATCATCTTTTACGCGACGATTGTGCCTTCAATTTCCACTTGAGGAAATGAACTGTTTAATATTTTAATCTTTATTATGTTACAGTTGTATAACATTTTCAGATATTTCAACATACCGGCCTTTACGTTCGCGGAGATAGTCTCAGTGTGCAAACGAGCACTAGCCCGGATGTTAGTCATCATAGTGTCCCTGGGTTTCGGTATGGTGAGGCCTCGATTAGGTCCGGCTCTGTCCCGGGTTGCCGGAGCTGGTGCCTTATGGGCAGTCTTGGGAGGAGCTGCGGCCTGGTTGAGGTTACAAAGAGGTAGAGGTGCTAGGGCCCTGCTGTTAGCGGAGGCGCCGGTATCGTTGTTGGACAGTGCAATATGCTGGTGGGTGTTCGTTTCCCTAGCTCATACAATGCGAACGTTGCAGTTGAGACGGTAAGTGACAGATTTTTTGTTATTTATATTTTACTATGTCAGCCCCATTTTTTTTAAATTTGAATTTTATGAAAGCAATGATATTATCATAGACAGTTTCTAGTTGATTTTAAAATAGATATATACAGTAAATCTAATCTATACCCTATTCACGAAGGCACGAGATAAAAAGTAAGCAAATAAAAAAAGGTTATTTTATAGGTCACGATTGATGAAGTTAATATAGTACATTAAGTAAATAATTATATATGTTACATAAAGTTTTAGAAACAGTATTTCTCTGTTTACACTTTGTCTCGTGCTATTATGTAAAATAACTTAATATAATAAATAATATTCTTTTGAATTGTTCTAGAAATGCTATAAAGCTGTCTCTATACCGGCATTTCACAAACACGTTGATCTTCGCAGTCATCGCGTCCGTCATATTCATGTTGTACTCTCTGAAGTCGTACAGACTCTATTTTTGTATTACCGTAAGCACAAAATACTTAATATGTAAAAAATCGACTGTAAACTCGCGGATTTGAGTCCCACTTCTACTCGTAACTTCTAGTAACAAGACAAAGCATGGTGTTAAGTTACGCCACACGCGATGCGATGACTCAAAAATTTGCTGGAAAGTGAACAACGAAATGTCTTACTTAACACTAGATTCCCTCTACTTTGCTATATATGGGATACAGTGTGAAGCTGAAAAGTAATTAATAATATTATCCTAATATTATAGTAAGGTAATATAATCGGGAGGCCAGACATGGCGCAGGTGCACAAAGTGTGACTGTAAAATCGTTGTCGTGGGTTCGATCCCCACTCAAGGAAGTTGAATGTTTATTTAAATTTAT
>FAPJ01028397.1:1113-12422 GCA_001485985.1 Heliconius ethilla aerotome | reverse complement strand
TTTTTGGGAATTATTTTTTTCTGAATTATATTAGGCTTTTATAGAGTAGTTAAAACAGTGGTTTCATTTAAAGTGGTGCTGTCAATTCCACCCTGTATAATAATCAATTCTAATCAATCGTTCTAATCAACTAAAAATATTTTTTGTAACATAAAAAAAGTATTTAAATAATGGCTTTTTGCACTCAACAGGAAGTTTACAAGAAATGCGTGGTCAATGTTGAATTTATGTCCATTAGCTTATAATAAATAGTAAAACTATTATAAAAATCTTATTCGATTTGTTTTTAATGTTTTTTATAAAATTTCAGGGCATTCGTATCAAAATTTGTCGTTAACTAATATATTAAAAATATATGTATAGGTAAGTTTGGCCTTTACTGGTCAATACTCCTTTGCCATTGGTCAATGCCTTGAAAGCGCACCTCATGTCATATCCGACCTGCCGCTCCCCGCTACAGTGAAAGTGTTACCGCGGCGGGTGCGGCCAAAATATGTAAAAAGCTAATATAACGTTATTAGGTGATCTTCAACATTTATATATGCACTTTAAACGTATCCTTAATATTTATATGTAAGTCAACTTAAATAGAAGTTAGCGTAAATATAATAAAATACAACCGCGGGTTCCGTACTAATTTTAGTATTGTAGACAATGGAAAGTACACCTTATAGGTAACTTATAAAAGTTGACAATCTGAACTGATCACTCGTTTTCTATGAAATAAATTACAAAAATAAGTTTTTGTAATAGTTTTTATTTGTAATATAAATTTTTTTTTTTAGATTTTTCCTTTTATTTGTACTGCAAGCTCTCACTACTTCTTGCCAAATTTCATACTTGGAGGTCGACGGGAAGTGCCCGTATAAGATCTGTTTACACGCCGAATTTACAAACCACATTTACAAAAACAATACATAACGCGCATATCTTTTGATTGGATTGAATAAAAAGCTTAATTTTTTTCTGTACCCCAAGGAAGAGTAATATAGCTTCAATAGTACCTTCATACCTCCACGCAATCTCGAGATAAACGGTCTTGACAGACGGACAACAAAGAGATACAAGGGTTCCGTTTTTTTTTCCTTTGAGGCACGAGACTCTAAAAATAGAACTTGTTAACGTGATATTAATGCAATAACTAGTCGGTAAATGTTTCATTGGTTGGTTATTAGATCTATAATAACAAAGGAGGCCTTTGAAATCTCACCACCTCCAAAACATAAGAATTGGTACCAATTGCATTTATCGCCTAATATCTATTAATTAGGTACCTTGATATATACCTAGTAATCAACAAATATTAATAGTAATGTACAAATAGTCGCTGTTACTATATATTTTTGATTGATTGATTTCTCGAAATATGGCGTTTCGAGCGTGCCAGTCTATATATTTTTTCTACGATATCTTTATCTTTCATGGCCAAAATAACATTTAATGCCAATTTTATTTTTGTGTAACTATTAAAAATTAAAAATATATAATTATATAAATTAATAAAAATATATAAATTATATAAAAATATATAAATATATAATTATATAAGTTAATCTTTGACCTTAAAACATATATAAAACTACGTTTTTTGTAAATTTTTTCGTACAAACATTTGAATTTACTCTCTACACTTTACAGGTTCCCTCTGTCTACCCTGCCGTGTGCGGGATACAGCGTGTAGCTGATTTGATTAGATTCTTTTAATTATAGTATAAAATGATACTAATGACGGCTCATTTACTTCGAAATTTTATTGCAATTAATAAACATATGCTAGTACCAGTTTGTTTTCGCTGAAAGCTAAAATAGTTTCTAAACTACAGAAACTTTCACTGTTAGTGTTAGTTGCAAATTATACACATATTTTTTTGCTTCTCGCTTTATCACACAGACAACAAGGTAGACAGAGGGAACCTAGTGCTGAAACATTGTGTTCCCCATTTTCCGCTGAAGTCTGGTGGCATTGCGCGTTGATTGGCGAAACTCAGCGCCGGATTTGCCTCGACGCAAGAGCGAAGAAATGAAAATAAATAATATAAATATTTTATTTCTTCGAGTGAGAATCAAACCCACAACTTGTCGCGTTTACAATCACAAATATCTGTTAAGAATACCTAATTATCTTTCATAATAGGAGAACATTATATTTATGTAGCATACTTATAAATTATAAACTACAAATAATGGAAAGTTTTCACGTACTGTCGTCTTTTTGCTAACTCATCAATTATAAAGAAACGTATAAAACTATAAGCTATAATGTGGTAAGTAATAGCAGGTAGGTCGTTATGTGCCAAGTTTAATCTTAATTTCGATTAATCTAGGTTTAGTAAGGCTCAATTTTGCTTAGTAATAAGTTTTCTAATAAATATTCGACGAGATAATATTTCTATATTACGTTATCATAATTCTATCGGAATGTTCATGGGTACTGAACAAAATGAAAGTGCAAGTACTCACAAGAAAACATGAGAATAGTATCGCCGCTACGGTCTTGTCGGTCAGCGTCGCGTGGATGTTAATAATGACCAGATCGTTGACTGTGAGGAATAACAGCAGAAAGAAACCGAATATGTGAGTCCATATGTTCATCGTCTCATTTGTCCACCAGAATATACTGAAAATAATGTAACTTATCAATAATATACATAAATAGGCACCAGTTATTAAAATTATATCAAAAATAAATACAAATTATTTGTATGGAAGTCACATAATTTTACACCATGTAGAGTATAGACACCAGAGAGAGGCAGTTTCTTTTCTCTTCATAGCAAAAAAGTGTTCTGATTATCAAAACTTTCACATCATTACCACTTTTTTGTATTCAAAATAGTTAAGTGTTAGTGGTTATAACACTGTAAAATCAAGAATATTGTGTTAGGGAGGCGATAGTGCTTTCTTCTACAGCATTAACCATCTTAGGTACCATAATAAATAAAAGAATTATGACCCTTCCGAGCGAGCAGGGTTTTCGGCGGCAGGCCAGCCTCTTTTATTTGAATAACAGTTATACTTCAAATATTATTTTCAATAAAGAATCTTAAGAAACATAATATGTTAATTATGTGTACCTATATATGATAGAAGGATTTAATAAATATATGTTTGCTTATCATAACCGAAGTATCAATTTATTATTTGGGAAATTTTGTATTTCTACACATAAGAATGTCAAGATATAAGAACAGTTAATTGAGTATATTTTGTAATGTATACTGTAAATTATCTAAAAAAATATTAATATTTTCATTTCTTCGCTCTGGCACCAAGGCAAAAGCCCGGGGTTGAGTTCCACCACTAAACAAACAATGACTCAAATCTTAACTTTAGGTTCCCTCTGCCTACCTTGCTGTATATGAGATGCTACAACAAAAAATGTAAATAGTCAAAATCAGAGTACCTAAATTAGTGAGACAAAAAGAAAAAACTGTAAAAAATGTATGCAACAAACAATACAGTCAAATTGAGAACCTCTTTCTTTTAGGAAGTTGTTAAAAAAAGTTCAACTTTGCTGCCCTGTAATGTACACCAAGGATGTTACAGCAACAGTTTTACTAATAGAAACATTTACTACAATAATTCACCTATGTCATAATTTTGGTATCAACAATATTATCATCTTATAAAATATTATTGTATTAAATATTTACCTTTCCCAACATAATTTTGTAGGCAATAATTTTCTATAACCATCTCTTATATATGGATTATGTTGTAAATATACTGGTGCTTCTTCATATTTCAACAATTTTCTATAGTTCATGTACTCAACATCATCTTCTGTGAGATTATTATTATCTTCAAGCTTCTTCCCTCGTCTCATTAATGTGTTTCCAGAAGAAAATTCAGATTCATGCTTGCACTCATCCTCAAGCTTAAATAAATTTATACACATTATTTTATGCTAAATATAAAATTAAACAATATATATTCTTCAGGATATATTTTTTATAATAAAACTACAATGGATATAATAAAAATGTCACAATAAAATCGAAAATATCACAAAGGATATTTAAATTAAAATAAAAAAATGTTCAAGTTTAATGCTCTATAAGATATTATTCTTAAGTAGGTATAGGTAAAAATAGTTCCGCTATTAGAAAGTTAACAAAACAAAAAGCTTTTACTTTATCTTACTTTATCTATTGGCATGAATTGAACAGTTTCTGCATGACACTCGCTCACTTTTCTTGTCATGGTTAGAGTCATGTTTAATTTTTATTTGTTAAAGTAATACTTATTATATGTAATAATAATTATAGAAATTTTATCGTTGCACTTATCACAGCTCTGCTTTAATTTATTATTATATTTGAAACATTTTAACCGAAAAATATATTTAAATCCAAAGGGTTAAACTTTATTGTTTCTCTTTATCGTAATAATTGTAAGCACTACAGACTACACTACACTTCCATCCGAATATGTTGTCATTACAAAACTGAACTAAATAACAAGAGGAGCATTATACTGTTGACAATTGACAGTTCTCTGTCAGTAACTAACACATATGTTATCTGTAAAATACAGATAACATATGAATTAGTTAGCAGTTTAGTTGTAGCGTAGAACCTATAATACGGTACTATGAATACACAGAATATATATAAATATTTTTTTGCTATATTTGGTATTTTCTTATACGTATAATTTATAAAAACAATACATAAACATAACATTCACCAAAATTTGTGTACTGTTTTATATTTTGATATAAACATATTGATGTATCATAACTGGAATGTCATTTGATATAGGTAAAATTATTTTTTAAAAATAAATTAAAAATAATTATGAATTGACTTAACTGCTTGCGTTCTTAAATAATAATTTATTTTAAAGTAATTACTTCAATTGTTATTTTGTTTTGTTACACGATATAAGAAATATTACTAAATGTTTGCCGTTGGAAATAAAAAGGATCTAATTTTAAATAAATTTTAATATCGATAACCTAAGTGACTTAATTTTTTTTTAGTTTTAATCTCTTCACGACACTTTTTTTCAGACACTTCAGATATTTTTTTTGTGTTCACGATGTATTCCGGGCACGATTTATAGCAGGGTACACAAAGGGAACCCGGAATCCTAGTTATAGCCGTTATTGGAAAAGAATAATTTAGTTATACTTTTCTAATAATAAGACAACCAATCACATAATATATAAGTAAATTGCGAATAAACTGTTATTAAGCTTAAATTGCAAGAATTTATTTAATTTACGTTATAAGATTATTACTTTTTGTCATTCACATTATTTAAAACAAGTCTATAATTATTTGTATGCCTTTATAATCTTCACAACTATTAATATAAGTATTTTTTACAAAATATTTGTCAAAATTTATCAATGCAATAACATTAGACAGTATCAACTGATAATAATAAATTGAATTTAATTTGCACTTTTCAATGTGTTTATTAGATAAATTGGGATATTAGTACATCACACAAATTACGAATTTGAAACATTCGTACCTGGGAAAGTTTCAAATTGCAAAAATGTGCTTGAAAATAACCCTATCTGCTTACTTTGTTATCCAAAAATAGCGCCCAGAATTCTTTGCCATATACGTCACGTCCGAATTGTAGACAGTATTGCCATATACTTAATATTATATTGATTTTGAGACACATAATTTCTGAATAACTTACAAAAACAATATAAATTTAAAACAAACGCGCTTGGTTTTCATTTAAGCTTCATTATTATTAATTAAAATATTATTTTTTATTACTATAATTTAAGAAAACCGTAATTCAATATATAACGAATATTTAAAAAAAGACAAGTAATCATGAACGCTCTTTGTAAATGGTCGATTTTCCTGTTTGCTGTTCTCCATTCGTCGCGAGTGCGTTAATTTTGTTAGAACCTGCGCTCTGTTCTAATTCTTATTATTTCTTAATATTAGTTATTATTATTTTTTATTTAAGTCTTTGAGATTTTATCTTAATAGTCACTTTTTTATTATTATTGCATAAAACGACTTAAGTGGTACTTTTGCGTTTAGACGGGAGCCATCTTGCAATCTCTAATCAAAGGTCCTTGGCTCACAGTTTCGTTGTCTAGTTGAAAGGCAGTATATTCAATCATAAAATAGTCAAATGGCGTTAAAACGAATTAATAGGGTACGTATAATGAATTTGGCTGCTAATTTTAAGAATTCGTCTAGATCAAGTGGTGTGCTATAAAATTCGTAACAGACTTCGGAGTGAATGTTTCGTCACTGTGAATACCTATTATCGAAATTTCTTCTGGATAATTCCGTGTGCGTGATTCTTCATTAAAATATTTAAATATTTCCTATGCTTAATACATCTGCGATATATAACGGTGTTTTACTGGTTCTTTCAGGCTACAGTTTTATGCACACGGCGTACATAAAATGTCGGAAATATGTGCCAATTTTGAGGTTTTCTCACAATATATTGATGACAAAAAAGACTTGCTACAATGAGCACTTGTATAATTTAATTAAACTAGTTATAGTCATTGTTGTATTAAAATCTGTAAAAAGTTGTCCATCCGTATGTTTTTTTCCAAGTGATGATGTGTTTGACGTGTTTTACTTATCACTATATTGTTTCCTGTATTGTTATAAGACAGAGTCGTGTAATGTTACAGGAATTACAAGATCTGGGTAGAGACCCGCCGGCACAATGTTCAGCAGGACCACACGGTGAAGATCGTAAGTGTCTATCGATCCTTTAGTTGCTTTTTTAAAAATTGTGACTCATCTCCATTATGTACAATAAAAAAACGACTATTTTTCTACTGATATAAGAAATAAATGAGAATTGTCAATATTTTGAAATTTACTTTTTATATTTAATATTTTCTATTGTAATTCAATGGTCATTTTTATGAATTTACATTTGATGATGTGAATCAGCTGATGTCTATTCTATTGACGTGAAAAATAGGGTGATATAATTTTTTTCTTATTCTTACAGTTTTCCATTGGCAAGCCACAATAATGGGTCCAGTAAGTATCTAATATTAATAAAGTTATATTAGTTTGTTAATTTGGAAGCACTACACTCGACATAACGACATAATTTTTCTCTATTTCAATGAAGCCTTATAAGTAATTTAGCAAGATTACATTGTCTTGAGCAAAAATAGCCATAACTTATATAATGTGTAATTATTTTGCAGGTTGACAGTCCCTATCAGGGTGGTGTATTTTTCCTCACCATACATTTCCCTACAGACTATCCATTCAAACCACCAAAAGTTGCATTCACAACGCGCATCTATCACCCCAATATAAACAGTAATGGTTCCATTTGTCTTGATATTCTGCGTGCACAATGGTCTCCAGCACTTACCATATCCAAAGGTAATTGGCTTTTCTTGGCCTTTTTATTGCTTGTTTAGTATTTATTTTTTATTTATCATATAATAATAAGTATTATAATGTTTTAATTATTGTTTATTATTTCAGTGTTGCTCTCAATCTGCTCACTTCTTTGTGATCCAAACCCCGATGATCCTTTGGTGCCAGAAATTGCTAGGATCTACAAAACTGACAGAGAAAAGTACAATGAATTAGCCCGTGAGTGGACTAGGAAGTATGCCATGTGATGAGTCAGATGTGACATCAGTAAACATATACACACAGATCGCCACAGCCCGGGCTTATACCCTTCCTGTTCTCATCCACGCCCAATTCCGTTTTTGTCTGAAATCCTTACCAATCACCAAAATTATTCAAACTCTGTTCAATCTACATGGTTTTAGAATCTGATTGTCTCTTGTACTTTAAATGCCAATTATTGCGACTAAGTAAAATAATACACATGATATGCAAATAGTTTCTGTTCATGTAATTAAGTACCATTTTCTATTTAAAAAAATGATTTTTGTTTAACATTGATGTGTCGGTAGATGTTTTATCGCATACACTCATTTAGTTAAAACATTAGTTAAATTTACGTAATTTCATGTAATTCCTAAAGAATTTGTACTTTAACTAGATCTAAATTGCATTGTGAAACTGTACAATAGCCATATTTTAGGAGATGGAGTGTTGATTGCTTTAAATTTTTTTTTCATGTTTTCACTGATTTGTATGAATTCTCATGTTACAAAACATTCTGGTTAATGTGTAAGTAAATGATTTACTTAAAGAGCTTGTTGATGGTATTGAGTGAGTGTTATTTTTTTTAAATGCAACCATTTTTTATTAAGTTAGTAAATATGTAGCCTGCTAAACAGACTGACAATGATTTAAACGGTCAGTTTTCTTTCATCCACAATATTTAAGAAAACGCTCCTATAGTTAAACAATACAATATAAATTACAGTGTATCTCATAAGATGATAAGTTTTAATTAATCTAGAATTTTTCATTATGGCGACCTTTATGTTATAATTTTATCTAATATATATTGTGGTTGTAAGGATACCTGCGTTGTGATTTCCGCGACATATCCTGTGACCCATCCTCCTTTCCCACATTATATTTGATCAACTATCAGTATGGTATATGGAGTCATGGCATGAGTGGCAAAGTATGGTGTGTTTACTTTACAGCTGTAAGAGAAAGCTTTTGTTCATTTGGTTAACACAGGGAGAGATTACTCAAAGCTTTTCAAACTGTAATCAGTCGATGATGTACTTTAGCTTCACTAAATTGTAAGAAACAATAAATTATTGTGTATGTAAATACATGTTGAGCTTTATTTAGGCAACTTCCTTTTTTTTAAATGCAGCTGTAAAAAATGCTCATAGGCATTAAGTCTATTTTTGGTTCTGTCAAGAGAAGTTTGGCAGTAGTTTGAGATTGAATAAAAATGCTACAAATAATAAACATTTACGTCACTTTTTTATTTAGTAGTAATGAGTCATCACGACACAAACTTGTTATTTATCTCTAAATAGTCTAGTGGGTCATTCTCCTTTTTTCAGGTTAAACGGAAATAATTTTGTATACAGTTTGACAATATGTTGACTCCAGGCTAGGAGTTTAGTTACTTTATTATTTTTTTCATAAATTCTAGAGATTTATATTTAATTTACGGTGAACTTCTTATATACAGACATTTTTTTATCAGCTTATAGGGCCATAAAACTATACTAATATTACAAAGTATATTTTTCACAATTTTATACCTTTTCTGGTATCCTATTTGTACCGTACAGTTTGTCCCATAAGAACGACAGAATTACGGGTGCGCTAAGTTTTGAGCCTATTTATAGTATTAGTATTAAGTACATAACAGATTTTGGTAACATCATTAATATTTTTCTGAACATACATAATATTTTCAAAGACGTATTGCAGCTGCCAATATATTAATATCTATATTTCTTCATTGACATTTTTTTGTTTATAAGGAGAATTAACTTATATAAACACGTGCGTTGTATACCTACTTGGATTTTAATCAATTCAGCTCGGCAAATGAGGAAAATATGGTTTCTTTGTTTTAACTATTCTTATCAATTAAATACAATGACAGGGAATCAGTAAAAAAAACCAAGACAAAAATAAAATATTTTTTTTAAATGCAGGTAAGTATGTGGCATTTTAAGGTAAAAGGTTAAAACTTAAGATAATTATTATAGCTCGTCTGTACTATCCAACAATAGTGATTTTCAATGAACCAATTATTTAAGTGCTTATTATAATATTTTGATTATTTTTTTGTATTTAGTTTCGTAATTTTTTTATTGTTGTTTACTTTAAACGCACCACGGACATGATATGTCGTTCGTGCCCATCTAAGCTTGTCTAAAAAAATATTTGACAATCAAAATCATAAGAAACCATCCTAATACGTCATTCAAATTCACTTTTGAGCAAATGCAGTTATTGTATTAAACAATATAGATATGACAATACTTTATCGAATTCGTTTTTGTTTCATCAAGTGGAAAAGCATTTTTTTACATAAAATTTAACAAAAGTCACATTCATCTCCAACCTTCATATTTATTTTACTGAGTACCTATAATTAAACATCAATTTTATTTTCATTAGCTTTAAAGCTGATAAGGTATGGTACTTTAAGATGTTATCGCTGGATTCGTCGTGTCTATTGTCACTTAAATATTTCCTATTTTAAAAATACCTAGACCTCTAGAAATCTAGACCTTCAAATAATATGTAGACAACAATACTTATTAAAAGAATTGCCCTAATGAATATACTTCCTGCTGTAATTTTTAATTAATGCTCATTTGAAACATTTGCATTTTTAACTTCATATACATAAGTAACTTTTAGGGTGATTTATTTCTATCGATAGTCCAAAATGACGAGAGTAAAGGACAAGAAATACACAGATAATTTAAATATTTATTAATTCTAATTATATTTAGGTACACACATAAAAGGCACATTCTACAGTTCAATGGTTTCCATGTTTGGCATTTAATGAACAAATAAGATATACCTACGTATAATCTTATTTATTTATAATATTGTTTTTTTCTATATTTATATTTTACGTCATTCTAATGGCTTTCACATAACACGTTAAATTCAAAATATAAATAATTATATTTGCATTGTCATTTATCATTTGTTATCTATATCTATTGTATAGCAGGGCGATTTCCTTAATAATACAGATATAAAATGCGCATATTGTTTAAATGATAATAATCTAGATTATCGATTATACCCACATTCTATTACGAAAAAGTCTAGTTTTTATATAAGTAACAGATTCGATATTTGATTTATTTAAGAAACAAATTTCTTATTTATTTATTTAATTTTTTAAATTACAGTTCAGTGGTTTCCATGTTTTTGGCATTTTTCATTTGTTCTAGTTGTTGGTAGAAATCGTAGTTGCCTTGATTAGTTTCCGTTTCCGTCTCAGTAGATTGTATGGAAGGGAACGCGGCGGTTGTAATGAAATATGGCTTTTCGTTTGTCAAGTCTTGGTCCACAGCATTCTCGTCTAGTGAATCTCTTTCTGAGTGACTTATTTGGTCGTCCGATTTGTACCAGTCGTTCTCGTATGCGTGCAGCCATATTGGATTGGAGCCTTTAGTGCTATGTTTGTTTGTGTTTGGTACTCTACCTCCTGAACTGCGAATTGTCATGTCAGATTCGCCTGGCGTTGGCGAAGCTGTAAAATAATCGTCAAGTTGTGAATAACAGTATTCTACTAATAAAATATTTAAATGTTACTCATACATTTTAATGAATTATACAGTGTAGGTTGCTGACTGACATCGACAGTTGAATTTGTGGAATAGTTTTGTAATGTAAACATAGGTTAACAATAATTACTTAAAAAGTAAACTTAAAAACAAAAAACAGCTTCACGCTGTATCAGCA